>JAMKCH010024747.1:0-63495 GCA_023653785.1 Ophioderma brevispina | reverse complement strand
CAGCTGTAAAGTGGCTTAAATAATCATTATTTGCAATAAATATTATATTGTAGGCATTCTTGAGAGTCTTCTACATCATGTAATAACCATTTTTCAAGATTTGAAATTCACATTATGAAATTTTCAGGTGAAACTTACCCTCTTGGTGTCTACATTGGGCTGCCAAATTTGGCAGCCTGTGCACATGTTGACATCAACTTTTTGTGGAATAAATTGTAGTATGGGTTACAAATTGGTAAGACAATTCTACAGACTCAAGAGATGCTGTGTATGTCAAAAGAAAATTAATTTTTCTTTTTATTTAGTAAATATAAATCTCAAAACATCTCAAACCTTAAATGGCATTGGAACTCCACAGAACAGTTGTAACTTATGGCACCAAAAATTATATCCAAATTTTAAAAGATGATGCCATAAGTTACAATTATTGGAACTAGGGCTATCGTAGTGGAAAAAGGCCAGAGCAACCTCGGCTAATACGCCCCCTCAAGTACCGTGGGAAACAAACTTGTGGTTTTGATGGTAGAAGCAATAATGCACATTGCAAAGCCCTATTCAATATTGATGGTTGACCACTAATTTGTTGGTTTTTGTCGATATCTTGGGAATGAAATGGATTTGAGGCTCAAAGTTCAAAACCCCCGGGTAATCAGGGGGTCCCAAAGACCGATTGGAACAAACAATCTCACCTTTAAGAAAGTCCATGGCTATGAACAATCAGAAAAATAACAATTTATCAATCAACAAAATCACTGAGGTTGTTGGAAGATATATAATTGTAGTAGTGAGAGGTTGCTTACTAACTAGCTAGGACTAGAACATAACTAAGTTATAGAAAAAGTGTCCCTTAAACAAGACTTTCTTTTTAAGCAACAGGATGAGCTGTTCAAACTGTGACCACCAGCTGGCCACTGCACTGAACTATTGGGCTCACTGAAAGCTGGGCTGTGTGTTTTGCCAAATAATCCTAGTTTTGGCGTGCAAAGTGAACAGGGAACCAAGACAAGGGATGGGTCAACACAATTGTGGAAAATTGTGGGTGACATTTCTTTGGCATGGTCAGTGAACAAGCACAATACTAAACCTCCACACACCAGGTTTAACTGTCTAATTCCCACCCCATAAGGTTGTTAAGTGGAATTTAATAGATTTTACCAGGAAATTATTGAACCTAGCAACACCACAAAAAAAATACTCAAGTTGAAATAGAGCTGAATGTCGCCCACCAACGGCAGGTGTCTGCTTGTTCCTACCATGGCCCTATCGCTAATATACTGTAAAACAGTAAATTTCACTAGTCAATTTATTCGCTAATTCGCAGAAAAAAAAAGAAAAGAAGCGGGTCCGTGCCCGTTGCGGGCGTCCCCACCTCTCCCTTCCCTTATCCGCCGCCAATAAGATTACTTACTATATCTAACATAGCAGGTTGATTCAAATTAATGAAATTATATTGCTAGAGCAAACAATATTGAGATTAAAAATGATCCGGCTAATTCGCGAAATTAAGTTTGCCGTGATTAAATTTTTTTTTACAGTAGCCCCCGTCGCCCCATAAGCCCCATATTTTACCGGAAGTGGTCACAATTTTGGTACAGAAGAAAGCTACTATTTTTTCCTGTGAAATCTTGGGCTAAAGGTTGTTTGGCTTGGATGTTTTTTTGGAAGTTATGAGCGAAAATGTGGCCCCCCATTTTTTGGTCGACCAATATTAATTTTACACAGCACTCTATGGGCTTACAAAATCACATTTTAGCGCTCGCATCAAAACAGATTGAAATATCGGCGAGAAACTTTACAGATGGGGTTTTGGAGTGAAGGACAATCATATCAAGACGAAAACGTCATATCCCTTAATTTGGGCCATCCCCCTTTAATTGTTGCCACAAGAATTTCACATAGCAGGTGTCCCTAAAAATCAAAAGTCCTGATTTTTGACCTGATGTACAGCTTTCCATCAAAATACACCCACCGAAAGATGTAGAATCTGAGAATGTTTCTTCACTTTGGTACACAAATTGTGAAATTTCTAATTTCGTACGCGGAGCAAATACGAAATTCAGGCTATGTTTATTTTGACATATAGCAACCAAGGCAACTTACTTTTCTCGTAAAAGCCAATGACTTCAGATGAATCTAAATGCAATTTTCAAGTTAAAATCCAAGATAATTTGATTGCCTGTTCAGACACTAGGTTAGCCCATCTATAAAAAATGCCCCGCCCCTGGGTACCGGGATGGCCGGGAACTTGCAACCAGGTGTGTTTTAAAAACTCCCCGGCCATGTCCCGGCCCTGCATGGCAACATTTTTATTCAGAGACCCGGCCAGTTCCCGACATGCTAGCCGGCAAATGCTTCCAAAAAACCCAATTGTGGCGATTCATTTTTGATATGCTGCTTTCAATCTCGTGTATTGTAGCTTCGTACTACGACGTTTATACGTGTTTGTAGAAACTTGCGCTTCCGTTTGTCCCGACCCAAAATCCCAGCTATTTTTTTGACATGCATGAACTCCAAGAACAAGTCCCGGCATACGCCCGGTACAACCAGGCAAAAAAAAGGATCCCAACTCCCCCCCCCTCTCAGGTAGTTTTGTACAGTCCCCCATCCCTGGGCTCCTCCTCCCCCCCTACCCGACTTCATCCTCATCCCCATCCTCAAGCCAACACTCCTACTCTCCTCCTCCTCTTTGCTTCTCAAGTCTTCTTTTTGGTCTTCCCAACTCCTCAAACTCCCACCTCGAACTCAAAAGCCCTTCGTAAATATTCCGATCATTCTTTCCTCAGCACGTGCCCATACCAATGCACACAACAGGGCCGTACGCAGGATTTATTTTGGGGGTAACGGGACTTTAAAAAAAAGTGGAACTTCTTCTTTGGTAAAGAGGACCTAACCCCCCCCCCCCCCCCTAAAATGGTCCTTTTTTGGACTTTTTGAACTTTTATCACCAAAAAGTGGACTTTTGTGTAAAAATTTCGCTAAATTTTTGGACCTTTTTATTCAAAAATTCAGCAAAAAGTGGACCTTTTGCCCCTTGTTGGAATTTGGGGGTGCCCCCCCCTGCCATACGGGCCGCACACACTTACCCCGCCAACCAGTCCATGCCCTTCTTCCACACCCAACACTACAATAAGTCCCAATCTTCATCCTAATCCATCCACTTCACTGAGGCTCCCATACAGCATCACTGATCGTCACACACAACTCTTATACACCATCTTTCATCTTCAAAGTATCTCCGTTTCCCTTGCAACAGCTTCCCACATTCCCTAAACTTCCCCATCCATACCTCACTCTAGCTGTCCCAGCCCTCGCATCCACCACCCCCACTAACCCTGTCCCACAGGTATGTGAACTTCCTCACTGATTCACCTCATCACACAACTTTTTCTCCTGTTTCCACCATCCCTCCAGCACCTTCTCGCCTCGCATCTCCCACACATGAAATCTCTTGCCAAACTTGGGGTCCCTCTCTTCATCTTTTGGCATCTCCCATGGATCCATTTCCCATGATTTTCTCACAACCACTGAATTTGCTTGTACTCCTTCAACACACGGCCCACAAATAAAAATGGTCTACCTTACTCACTACCACCTCCCTCTCCCCCCCATCCCACTCACCAGCACTTTTGTCTTCCAGGTTTACCCCGGAGAAACCTTTACTCTCAAAAGCTGCCTTTCATTTCCAAAACTTCTCAGTCCCTCCATTATCTTGCACATTAAAACCAGTCATCAGCATACAACATTTCCCATCAACCCTTCTTTTCACTCTCCGTAAACTACAGCAATCCAATTGCAAAAATCAATGGCGAAAGTAAGAAACTTGATGCAACACCACCTTCACTCTAAAACTCCCAACAAATCAGATCCCACTCTAACCCTCCTTGTCTTTGCTCCTTCATACACTCGTCACTGCTCTAACCACTACTTCTGGTATCCTCTCTTCTCACGACCACCGGTCCATCACTTCCTCTGTACTCTTTCAAATGCTTCTCAAGTCTACAAAACACATATACAGCTTCTTCTTCCCTTTAGCTCGATATCTTTCTTGCACCCAAAATAAACACTGCATCTATCATTCCCCCCTGGCGATAAAGTACCCAATTGCATCGTACATCACTTCCAATATCTTCCAAATCATATTCTCTAGAACCCTCTCCACAATTTTCAACGCATGCTCCAACAACTTCACACCAATATCGCCACGCCTCATTGCATCCCCCTTTACCTTTAAAATTGAATTACCACACTCATCCCTCCTCCCTCTACCCGCTTCACCACACTCCATCATCACACCAATCCTTATCTTCCACTCGCATTAATCATCTCAACACTCACCCCTTCGTGTTCAGCAGCCTCTCTCCTTTTTCATTTCTCTGATTGGCTTCACCATTTCTCCTGACTGACCCTCTCACCTGGCCCTTCCACCACACTCTCAGCTCTACCTTCTGATCCCACTCATCTCCTTCATCATTCATGATTATCTCCATATGCTCTTTCCAAACTCTACCCTATCTCTCTCACTGGGAAACATATAATGAGTGTGCCCGAGAAGAGTGTGAATAAAAATTAGAATATAAATTTTGGAAAATCTGAAGGCGTCTGGGGATTATTGATAACATTAACAGAGAACACTTCAGATGGTTTTTACTGAAAAAAGGATTAGCAATTAATCATGGAGGTAATATAATAACTTGATGCATAAAAGTTTATGTTTTTTGTATCGTAGACCTGATGGTACCTTTTTGCGAGACGATTTCAACTGGCAATTGTGACTGAAGAGTATGGTAGATCAAGGAATCCAATCCATATCCCATAATACATTGTGTCAGATTATCCTAAATATTGCTGGTAATTTAGTGTAATATCTCGATCTGTACATGCAGTCTTTTAAGACTAAAATACCTCCGATCTATTTCATTATGGGATATGGTGAAATCGATTAAATGATCTAATCTCATAGCTTATCACCTAATTTGTGGCCACTTAATGGTATGTGGAAGAATCGAGTAATCAAATGTAATATCCCATAATGCATTGTGTCAAATTATCCCAAATAATGCCGACTTAGCAGAATACCTGTTCTAGTCCCCATATTGTGTTGTGGGATATGGTGAGATGCATGCATCCTATATTGTCCAATTTACGGCCACTTAAAGCAATAATAGCACATTTTTTTAATAGCGCCCCCAATTTTTCAACAATTTTGAGATTTTTACACGGTTGCATTGGTAACTGGCTAGTAAACACTCATCCATAATTTGTTTTATTGGTTCAGGCAAGTCAAGTTAGTGGTCATTTTCTAGAGGTGGCACTATTTTCTCATAGACGGACGTAAACTTAGCATTTCCAACTCTGCCGTTAAGTACAATCTGGGATCCCACTCTTCAAAAAATGTGCTGCTGTTGCTTTAAAGAGACGAGGAGATTTCCAGAAAGAAGCTCCCCCAATTTTTCTTGAACCTAGGGTTTTTACATATTTGGAATGCGTACCAATGTATTGGATCACACCTGAAGTGGATAAGCTGAATACGTCGTCTTTATGTAATAAGATGATGATTTAGTAGTTTCTGTCGTGCACGACAGAAAGTCAAAGCATGGTTTTCTATGGGGAACAATTATGATAGCAGGCAAGTTCAAAACAAGGTTTGCGGTTTTCTATCCACCGTTTGTCCAACCAAACCTTCCAAAAGTTCTTGGGAGGTGGTCTACAACCAATCCAGTGAAATCTCCTCCTGTCACTTTAAAGTACTCCAAAGGGCTTCCCTGCTACAGGCCTACAGGTTTATTGTCCTTCCAGGGCCATAGAAGGATTATTTGAGGTGTGCAGGCTTAGGAAAAAATGGTGGACTTTTTTAAAATGGACCTAATCCCCCTATATGGTCCTTTTTGGACTTTTGAACATTTCATCACCAAAAACTTTTCGTCAAAATTTCCCTCGATTTTGGACCTTTTTATCAAAAAAAAGTCAGCAAGAAAAGTGGACCCTTTTGGCCCCCTTTTGGGGCCAAATTGGAGGGGCGACTGCCCCCACCCGTACGGGCCTGGTTTGTTTTTTTTTCCTATTTAATTGAGGGTTTACTTCTTGCTAACTAATAGATAAAATTTCAATATTTTGCTTTTGCTATGGACAGAGTTAATTTTAATCCAACAAAAATGTTGTAAATGAGAAAAATTTATATTTTAAAAACATGACATGCTGTCAATAGAGTTTATTTTTGAGGTATTTGTACATGTAGATATTGGAAATGGGGGGGGGGTGGCTGCCATAAGGAATTACAAAGTAGAAAAAATATATCAGAGAAATTTGGCTCAAATTTAGCTTCTGAGGAGAGAGGGTGGGGGCACTCAACTTTTTCTGGGTAGGGACATACATGTGTGGCCCGACTTCTGAACTTAGGTGTTTGGGAATGATTTTGTCTAAAATTAGGACCTTAATACTAATAGAAAATGGATTTGGAGGATTTGAAGGCTTTGGAACTCAAATTCGGCTCAAATTTAGCTTATGAGGCAAACATTTTCCCAAAGGGAAAAGGGGACTTCAAGAACTGAATTATGAGTGGTGTAACCAGACCTTTGCAAATGGGGGGGGGCAGAAGAGGTGCCGAAGCATTTTCTGAGGGGGCGAATTTGGGTCCTTCTCCATAGAACACGAGAAATGCTTCAACTTGAAGCATTAGTAACTGGGTACTGAAATGGGGTTGTTGGAAAGGATGTTGAAATTATAGGGTGTTATGATGTCTCATGGACATCAAAGGTCAGAAATACCTTACAAACACAAATAAATTAGCCTTGTGCTCAAATGATCTGAATTTTATAATATGACACGGATTTAATGATTTTAATCAGATTGGTTCAAGAATTTGGTATATGTCCAAAACAATATTACATATAATAAAATTACACACAATAATTTAAGATGATACTTATTCGAGTCCACAAATGTCCAGACTTAAAGGAAGCGTTGCAGTTCAACGATGATATCAGCGAAGACTTCAAAATGACAGTATGCAAAGTCACACTTGTAAATCCTCAGGTAATATATTCCATGGGAATCTTCTCAGTCCGGAAGGTAGTTTTGTCCAGCAGTTCAAGATGACAAGGTTGAATAAGTTCTGCGACGACACTAATATTCCACAGTATATCAGTCCAAGATATAATCACCAGGATTGCGTTCTGTCCACAATTTGGAATCCTATTTTGATTCCCAGCACTTTTGGCTTCAAAGATGACAGTAGAATAATTACAGCGACTTCGCTCACTTGGAATTAATGTAAATCCTGGCACTAGGTATTGTACAGGTCTGCCACTTATTGCAGATCAAAAAACTAGCTAATAAAACTATACTGTTATAACTCCTGGATACTGCTGGCAAATATAAACCTCTCAAACTCTCCTTTTTATTATGATTCACAAAGTTCCCAAGTCTTAAAATTAATATTGCCACAGCATTCATGCATAAAACAAACCTCGCACAGCTGACCATGGACTTCACATAAAATTACATCATCTGGCATTGCATCACCTCACATTATAACATCATGGGGAATCTCAAATAATGCAATCTGTTTTTGATCTCAATGCATAACAAGTTGACTCAGGTTCGAAAATTACATCTTGGGGAATCCCGTTCCCCTCTCTAGTTATAAACAGGGTGCATATCTCAACATAGCACTAAGGGGGTAATTCCACTTTCTTCTCTTGCCCAATCTATCTAGTAAATAACAACTGGTCTGATCAGACTAGCACAGGGATTTCCATAATAAACAAAGTGCGTTTTCCATGAGAAATCTTTTCGGCAAAAAAAATTGAGAAATAAAATGGATATTTTAATCACAATATGGAGGCCAGTATAACAAGGGTCATGGGGTAGTTGGGGAAGTGGACCGTGGGGTAAGGCCTAATTGGGAAGGTAAATCTCGGTTGGAAATGATTCATGGGGTTGTCTGGAAAATACCCATGGGTTAGTTGGAATTGGCATATGTAGATGGAAGAGAATGAGGGAAGAGGGAACTTTCGGGTATTTGGTGTGGAGGTATTGTGGAAATCAGTGCCCTGGGTTAGCTGGGAAAGGGCACCTGTGTTAGATTAGAAGGAGAATCTGACTTAGTTGGGAAGGAGCTTGTTGGCAGGCTGCTGGGAAGGGCTTGGAGGCAGTGGGTGTAAACCAGCTGGGGGGGGGGGGGGGGGGGCAGACTAAAATGGGACGGAAGAAAGACGAAGGGGTTTCAGTAATAAAAGGGAGAGGAAAAGAAAAAGAGGGAGAGAAAGTAGCGCAGGGAAGGAGAGGGAAAAGACGAGAAGGAAAGGAGAAGGGAAAGAGAGAAGGAAAGGGGAGGAGTGAGGAAATTGGATGGGGAAAGGGAAGGAAATTAAATTACATAATGTGCTGGTGTCCACTGTGAATATTGTTTTTTTTGTCTTCCCCTCCCCCACCCCCCTCCCAGGTCTGGTTATGCGCCTGGCTCTGAGACAGTTGGAAGGGGGAACTGGGTAGTTTGGAAGGGCAAGTTAAGACCTTGATCTCTGGGAGGTTATAAAGCTGAAGGGATTAACCTCCCCATGTAGTGTGCAAATTGGACCTAGGCAATAAATCAATATGTTGGTAGGTTTATTGCATAGGGACTCCCTAGCATTCTCAATTCTAATGGTTTTAGCTTTATCCGTGATAGGCGTGATTTGATCCAGGCCGGTACGTTACACCAGGGAGACTTAAGTGGCTCATATGATGATTTAATGGTTTGTGAAATACAACCTCGGTCCAAACTGCACAAAAAGCAGGGGAACTAGAGGACCAATTAGGACACTCAATAGATTCCTTACCTTGTATTTTAGCTACAGAAATATCTTAAAAGAGAAAAAAGATGATTTGATTTGCTTATATTTCAATATTTAACATAGGCTGAATTTCGTATAGAAAATTCACAATTTTTGTACCAAAGAACCATTTCTCAGCTTATCTTTAAGATGGGGATATTTTGATGGAATGAAAGCTTAAATCAGGGCAAAAATCAGAACTTTTGAATTTTTTTTTGTTTAGGGACCACCCGATTGTGAAATCTCTTGTGTACCTTTAAAAATGAAAGCCCCCTGAGGAGATTTTTTAGAATATTAAACTCTCAGAAATTGCACTTGCTGGGGTTGTAGACCACCTACCTGGAACGTTTCAAAGGTGTTGTATTGGATAAATAATAGACCCTCCATAGGGTCCACGGTGATGAAAACGCTAGCGACTGAAAATTACATAGACTCTTCAACCATATCCGTGGACCCTCCGAATCGGTAGGGAAAACGTCTTCCAATCTTCCCCCGAGGTCGGGGGAAGTACTTCGCCACAAACATTAGTCAACACACATGGTTCTGGTATACTCGCATTGTCTCTCGGGACGTGCCGTATATGGAGTTAATAGACACTAGCCAGACAATTCAGTTTTTGTGACGACTTATTTTTTGCGCAGGATTTAAAACGGGCCCTGGGAACTGACTAAGCGGCTGTTGACAACCACTGGGGTTGTCGCGGCTGCGCCCACATTGTGATTTGGCTCAAGGCAGGTGTTTTGGCTCTCAGTCCCGATTCTCGGTTTAATATTTATGACTTTATTGATGATTGCATTTTTATTGCAACTCTAATCAAATATAAAAGTACTAGTAGGGTTATGTATTTTATCATTATCAATCAAATACCGGAAAAAAGGAACTTGTAGTGATACATTTATTGATCATATTACTATACGGTACCAAAATCATGTTTATTTTGATCGTTTGTCCACTAATCGAATAAAAAATCTCCATTTTCCAATTTTATATAGCATGTTAATTAACTCTCGCCTCATGCATCTTACATGAAGCTTGATGAAGACAATTTTATTCATTGCTCGGATCGAAAAATCTCAGCAGATATCTTACTATTAAAACAGATCTGTCTGTCCGGCTATGCACTTCGTTATACTTTGACATAAGGGCGACACCGGGTTTGGGGGGGGGGGGGCCACTCAATATCGAAATGGATATGGGTGTTGGCTCGTGCTTACAAATCAAAGGGCATTCGGTGACAGAGCACTGAAAAATAGGGGCATTTGGGTGGAGATGGCCAATTACCCCAAACAGGGGTTTTCTGAGTGGCAAATATGCAAAATTGTTCCCAAAATGGGGTCTTTGGGTGAGATTTTATTTTCCCCAAAAATAGGGTCTTTTTGCGGTGACAGTGTTACACATTTTCACAAAAATATGGGGTCTTTTATTTTTGGGTTGTTTGGGTGACAAAGATGCTGAAAAAAGGGGAGTTCTAAACAGCTAATACATAGACGAGTAATCAAGCCTGGCTTCCAAGATGGGAGTGCCCGGGGGGCTGGGGGAGGACAGTCTGACGCTTTGTTATCAGGGTTTTAGAGTTCCCCAAAAGGTTCAAAGGTCATCTAGGAGGTCAATTCCCGTAGAACTACGGACCTGGGCAGTCTGTGGTCAAAAAGTCACACAAATAGGTCGAAGGTCACACATGGGCAGATGCACTAGTTTGTACCTATTTTCGGCAAAATACCTTAGAAATGGGTTAGGTTTTATTTCAGTCGGCAATGAGCCTGACAATCGGGAGGGGGAGGGGGGAGATTTCATCCCAAACGCGAAGGTTTTTACGGGGCGCGCGGGCCGACCAAGCCATGGATTTAAGAAAAGAAGGAGAAACGGGGGAAGTAGGGCATACACAGGATCTGGGGTCGGGATCGTCTTCGTCTTTTATTAAAAAAAGTCCAGCAGAAAGTGCCCCCACCCCCCCCACCGTAGGGCCTGTGGTTAGGGTACAGGAGCGGGACAGGGCTTCTATTTGGGTCAGATGCCTTCCGTCACAAACAGGTGAGGAAGTTGTTTATCTGATTGAGTATAACTTAGTCATTTTTAAACAAGGATCATATTTCGCTGCACATGTGGAATTCAGTTTTGTTATTTTGGGTTATTGATTTCCAAGTTTTGTATTTACAAATAGTAAAAATGAAAAGAAATCACAAAATAAAAGCAAACTATAAAACCAATCATGTTCACATAAAGCGAATAGGGAAGGAAACGGCACATGGAAATCAAAGAAAAATCCGGGTTGTGGATTCGACCCTTTATCATCTAATATGTGTAGGAAAAAAGTACAAGTATTGAAAGTTACTCAGCTCCACCCCATTTGAACTTACAATTAATTACATGTTCAAAGGATGACTTACGGGTTCAGTTGGATGGACAAGCTTGCTGTAACATTGAAATTTGAGATGAATTGGGGAAAGATTCGTCAGACACCTGTATAAGCGCTGGGGGAAATAATTCGTTTTTCTGGAAGAATGGACACACTGGGCTTGGTAAAGGAGAGCTTGTGCTTGTTGTGGCACCTGCCCAGTATGGCATGAGTGGCCCTATTTATTTTTAGAAGATCAGGCCATCATCAAGAAAATACTACAAACCAACCAACAAAAAAAAAACAGGGAAGAATCACAAGGACCCATTCTGATTTTCGCAAGATTCTCCTTCAAAGTCATTTGTTTTAGTCCTGATTGTTGTTGTTTTTTCCATACTTGGCCCCCTCTGATAGGCCTAGAAACAATGTATGTACACAAATTATATCACAAGCACGAAGTGATCATGAAACGCTGCAAACTGTACTCTGCATTAATCATGCCACTATCAAAACTTATTAAAGGAGGCTATTCAAGTAGCTGCGGTCGCGGTCATCGATAAATGAGACCCAAGTAGGTGCCATTGATAACACCTGTTGGTTCGTGTCTGTGGTCCCCTGATTAGCATTCAAAATTAACCGAGATGGGCGCAAGGTAATGCGGTCACGATACTTGTGAATCGATACTGCTGGAGACAGATTCGTACAGTCTCGGCGGGTATCCCTACCTAGTTGTTTAATTCAGGGCCCTGTGCAATTCACTTCTTTGGACAAGTGGGTTGGCAGGGCCTGTCCGGGCTAGGGGCCGGGTGGTAAGCTGAAAAGTCCTCAAAGTTTTGCGTTTAGCATTATCTTTAACCAGTGCGCTCAAACCAGAGACAGAGCGAGGACTGGGTACAGTCTAATAAATAAGTACAAAAGAAAACCGGAAACTTTGCTTTGAAAAATCTGCCGCTACCGTAATTGTCGGGCACGCCAGAAAGTACTAAATAATCATCTAATTACACATCAAGATGGCGTGTTGGGCTTATTCACTTTCAGGTGTGATCTAATGGATTACATTGGTAGTTTTCCAAATATGCAAAACAATTAAATTTTTAAGGAAAAAAGTAATTTTTTCAGTGAAAAAACTTCAATGAAAACACGTTACAGGGGAATTAAAATAATGAATCAGTACCTATCCATGAAAATTTGTTCAGAGGCAATACAGTCACATGGGGCACAACCTTTGTTTCATTTCCAATGCCCGCCATTCTTCTGGTTGAGAGCACGTCTACAACCAAGAGATAAGGTGCTGAAATATAAGTTTAGACCATCCTGTGGAAATTGGTTATATCTTTCGTTTACAGGCAATCGTAACAAGGGCACCATAAAACATGCAGGACAGTGCAGATTCTGAAGGCTGGTATCCCGATAGGCCGTACAGGAAAACTAGGCCGAGTGGAAGGAGGCCCAGAAAGTTTGGTCCCCTAAATACGATTCTGCTTTCTCCAAGCGTTGTGACAAATTTTTAAATTCAAAAAGGAAAACCAGATTAGACGGCAAATACACTTCAATGGAACACAGTGGGTGTTGACAGGACAAGCAATGACTTGTGCAGGTTCGAGCTCTATACTTGAGACCACCTGAATCCCCAGGAAGGGGAAGCAGAAAAAGAGGAGGTGCAGAGATCAAGAAGAGTGGGAGGTCTGTCAAAACAAAAGGTTAAGTTGCACAGCTGTTTGAAAGTATCATTTATTTGACCAAAAACGAGATAAAACAAAAATATCAACGGCGACACACTTTTGACAAAATTTGGAGTGTGTATATATTCCACTAATACATCCTGTGTAAAATTTTATGAAAATTTCATTGCGGGGGGCAAATTGTTTTTCATAAAAATCTAGACTTGTACACATCTTTCTAGGGAAAATGAGAAATATAGAGAACGCTATACAAATTGTGACCTTTGTAGGAATCATATGACGATTCCCCACCATGGAGTTTTTCAGATTTTTGCGGATGGTGGTAATAGCCTTGTAGTCTCTACTTATACAAGGTTGTCAAAATTGTGTCGCCATGCTTATAATTGCTTTACAGATCAAAGAGAAATTGCAGGGGGCAAAGAGCTGTGGTTGCAGTTGTTGAGATTAGGGTTAGAATAGAATAGGACCAAGTCAAAAACAGTAGGGCTTACTTACCACATGTGTATTGGCTTTAGGATATATTTAACATTTTGAATGTTAAATTCTTTTTGATAGACATAGGACCAAAGTTCAACAGTAGGGCTTACTTGAACACATTGTGTATTGCTTTAGGCACTATATTTAACATTTTGGGTTGTTTGGAATCATAAATCACATGCTTTTGTAAATGAACTATTGGCTGTGTTAGACAAACTTATAGCCAAGTTAGAAAACGAAAACTAAGCAGCCATCTGCATGGGATGTGGTCGGGCCGTAGCCCAGGGGGGTGCGGACGCGCCCTCAAAAACGGCAATCTTGCAAAAATGGTACGCGTTATAGATGAAGTTAGCCGTTTTGTTGTTGCCTCCACCGCCGGCTGAGCATATTTTCCAGAAAAAAGTTAATGGTTGTTATACCATAAAATAATGTTCAAATTGTCAAAAATGCAGGAGCCTTAAGGGGGTTTCGCCCCTGGACGCCAGTTAGGGTCCTAAGGACGGGCCCCGGACCCCCCCCGTCTCATGCACACGGTCGAAAGGTCCACTTCTGGAACTGCACCCCCCCCCAAAATAATTCCTGGCTACGGGCCTGGATGTGGTTAGGGTTTAGGTTGAACCACAGTTTCCCTGTTATTTTGCCTCAGGAAACATGCTAGCCAAGTTGTAGAATAGTATGCAAAAATGTGTTATGGCTGATTCAAGAAGCCAAAACGTTACTCAAACCCCACATCTCCCCTTCTTCATGCTTACATGGTTACCAGTGTTCCCAAATGCATGCAATTTGTACGCTGGTGCATTTCTAAAATTGAGAAAATTCATCACCTGGTTACCTTTTTTCTCTGTTCAATCTAAGGAAATCCACCTATTCCCTCCGCTCCTCAATTGCACACTGTCTATACCTTCTATTGATTCTTCCTCGAGGAGTGACATCAGGCATTAGAAAGATGTTTTGCACCTTTATACGCGCACATGGATATGCCAGCGCTTTAAATTAACGCCCTCGTTTTCTGCTGCAATCACTGCAAATACACTTGATGTCACTAAAACTTGAGGAAGGTTAAAATGCAGTTATAGTGGTAAGAATCTCATAAGCAGGCTGGTGATAAGGTTTGTCTATTGTTGGTTACAGGCTGTGGGAAATGCATTACCCAACCTCCATCAAAAATGCTTGCAGTCCTAAAGCATCGTTCAAAAAGGCTTTCTCAAAACTCATCTCTTCCAAAAGTAGTTCCTGTTTTGGGTTTAATCTCTTTGATTCTGTTTTCTCTTCTTAAGCAACCTTGTCTTGGCAATATAAACACTTTACAAATCAAGTTATGATGATTGTTGTTATTAAATAGTTTTTTTTCGCAAATGAAGCTAGTATTGTAATGTTATTCCGATTCTAAATCATGTAAAAAAATTCAAGATGTTGTCAAGACCCCTGTATCTTACTGGGACGTCTGGGAGTCAAGTAAAGTGCCTCAGTGCAAGATGTCAAGAATTGATAGAAGAAAAGAATAGGTGTTTCAGCAGGACAAACAGGGACCTTACACAAGGAAATTCAACGGATTTAAATTAATTAATGACAAAATACGGGTCCCTGGTACCAGTGATATCTAATATCATGTTGGGAAGAAAGTTGGGAATATGGCGACGCTCCTCCTGGGTATTTGGAGGGGATTTTTGATTTTCAGATAAAGGAATTAATTAAAGACATAAACTAAAATTTGGGGAAATCTGTGGAAATGTGACTCACTTCCAGGAAAAGATATTTTGCGCACTTTAAAAAACCTCACTTGGTGCATTTTATTCCCACCACTGATGCAAAAAACTCTCATAATTTCCTTAAAGAGACATGAGGATGATGTCTAGAAGACGCACCCCCAATTTTTCTCGAACCTAGGTTTTTTAAATATTTTGGAATGCTTACAAATGTATTAGAATAACACATGAAGTGAATAAGCCGAATACGCCATCTTTATTTAATAAGGTGATGATTAGTAGTTTCTCTCGTACACGAACCCGAAAGTCAAAGCATGGTTTTATTTGGGGTAACGGTTACGAGAGCAGGCAAGTTAAAAACAAGGTTGCGGTTTTTTTTTTTTTTTTTTTTTTTTCTTTTGCACCTGTTTGTCCAATAAACATTCCAAACGTTCTCGGGAGGTGTGGTCCTTCAACCGATCTAGTGAAATTTGATGAAGAAATTCATACCTAAAAAAAAATTCTCTCCTGTCACTTTAAGGTGCTTGTTCCGATTTGATGTCTATGTGTTCTCTATTGATATGAGAGCCTGTCTGGCACTTGCACATACGTCCATCAAATTACCGTGGGAAACAAAAATTTGTGGTTTTGTGGTAGAAGCAATAATCAGATTGTAAAGCCCTATTCAATTGGGTTTCACATAAGGTGACACCCTTTTCTACAACTTTTCGGACACCCTATGAATTCGGAAACCTTAACGAATAAAACACATAAACCATGTGGTTTTTCTGTCAAATTCCGTTAAGGTTTCCAAATTCATAGGGTGTCAGAAAAGCATGTCATGAAATGAAAACGGTGTCACCGTTGGAAACACCCCTATTCAATGCTGTGCTAAGTATTGATGGTTAACCATTAAAACGGCATTTTTTTTATATCTTGGGAATGAAATGGAATGTGAGGATCAAATTTCAGGACGATAATAAGAAAATACGGCTTTTATCTGATATCAAAAATTGATACTACTTCCGGGTAAAATCGGGGGGGGGGGGGGGGGTACGATTGGAAAACGTACCTTTAAAGTAAAACACAACCATATGACAAATGCCACAGTGAGCAGGTGCTTGATTGACAAGTGCACAGATTTGGCTCCTACTACCGCTATGTCTATGATGTTTATATAAGCCCACGATACAGTTCACAAAAAACACATGTAGAACAGGACAGTTTCCATAAGGTGACAACCTTTTTATGACATACTTTTCTGACACCCTATGAATTTGAAACCTTAACAGACCTTAAACTGGAACAAACCACACGGTTTATTGGTTTATTCCGTTAAGGTTTCAAATTCATAGGGTGTCAGAAAAGTGTTGTCACCTTATGGAAAACACCCTATAGGGAGGTGCCAAGATGCACGTACATTGTAATGTTCCTAAGGTAGGGTCCCACAAATTATCCCTCTAAAGCAGTGGGGTTAAAGGTCATATGGAAGTCATTAGAGGTCATAACCCAAAAAATGGTCAGAATTATGATCAAATCGCTGGGTGTATCAAATAATTATGTTGATCAATTTTCATGACACTGCGGATAACACATTTAATAATTGGGTGGTGTCCGTGGGTTGGTGCCCCTTATGTGGGACCTCAATGACCTGATCCCCTCACAAACGCGACGGCAGACGACACATTCTTTAATTCTGTATGTTTCTTTAGGATTTGGATTTTTGAAGGAAGTTCTAGGTACTAGTCTTTACCACAGTCTGAATGTTTGGTGGCAAAACACAGTCTCAAACAACCCACCTTTTTGGGTCTTGTACAAAAAGTGAGCATACCTTAAAATATGTTCGCACTAAAAGTTGAGCTTTACTAGGATTTTTTTACCATTTGGAGGAAATCTACTTTTTATTATATAATTCTTTGGAAAAAAAATTTTTTAGTGCAGTTTATTTTGGAATCATGAGTTACGTAATGGACGTAGCTCTCCTTTACAGTACGTTACAAAGTCTTCTGGAAACTAAGCGTCAGAAATACCTTTAAAGCATCCTTACTCGAATTTTGAATAAAGACCAAATAGTTATCGCTACCATATTTATTAAACGTTAACAGGTTAACTTCAGCATTGGTAGGTTCAATTGAAGAAGCATTATAATTTACAACGTAAATGTGTGTATTGAATTGTAGGACTGAGCCAATTGGTTCCTAGCAGATTATTATGTTGAATTTCGCTCCGAATGTAAGCCGCCACCGAAATAATGGATTGCACCAGGTTCCAACTTATTTGATGTTGTATAGTCGGTCAGGAGGTTTGAAGAGTAAACACGATAAGTAAGTTTACGGCGGTTGGCACTATTTCCCGTTAATTTCTGTTAAACTAATATGAAAATACTTTCCGTGGATGTTTAGGTTCCTTTACATAAAGTAAACACCAGATTTGGAAAGTAATGAGGTTTTCTTATTGTTTTTAAAAAATTTTAGGTCATTTAACCTTCTTCAATACCAAAAAAATCCCAAAAATGCAGGTTTGGGGCTAAAAAATGCAGGAAGAAAAACGTGTCAGTGCAAAATAACATTATCGAGATAACAAATATAGCATTCCCAAACTTTTGTATCCAACTGCCATTGTGGTTTGTAAATGGGGGTCAAAGGTCACTGGATATCTTAGAGATCAATTTGTGTACACCCTATAGGGAGTCCTGGCCAGTGGTTTTCTGATTGGTATGCATTGATTTTTGCAAGGGGGTAAAGTTAAAAGTATGAGTCCATTAAGTGTTAGGTTAACACTTTTTGCCACACAGACACACACCACATTTAAGAAAGTAATCCCCAAAATGTAAAGCATCTTAATAGCCAGCTTCTTCAATTTAGTCAAACATCAGAGATCAGACAATATTTATTACAGAAAGGTTTATGAATGCAAGTCTTATAAAAAAACACCTTTGTTGTGGCCACACATGAAAAATAATAGGGCTTACCATTTCTTGTCATTAGATGGTACCTGTTGTTCCTTTGAAGACCATGGGTTATCACAGATCAATCAAATATAGAGATTGGAGACTAACAAATGGTCTCCTAGGAGGTGCAGATAGCCAAATGATCCAAAAGACAAAAAGCAATGCGGTTATCAAACCTGGAGCCATTTCACAGCAAGGGGCTAATACTGCTATTAGTAATAGGTCAGACTGTTTTGCATCAAATAAAAGTCCACTGGTATGCCTACCGTAACCCCACTTGCTACTCCACTCAAACTATGTGATATCAGCAGCCGCTGCCAGTAGATCAAGCTGTAGAGCCGATAAATCCATATGTCCTCACAAGCAAGCTGATGCTGCCAGTTGTGATAGTCAGCAACCTGCTGAAGCCCCACTCATAGTATGCATACTGTAACCCCAGATGCTATTGTACAGCCCACTGATAGTGGTTAGTAGTAATAGTCAGCAACAAGCCTACTACTGCAGATAAAGTCCTGGTGTGCCTAGTACTATAACCCCAGATGCTACCACACGTCAGCAAACGGTTTGCTGCCAGTAGTGATAGTAAGTCATAATGCTGAATCAGATCAAGTCACTGAAACCTACTCTACCCCAGTATGGTCTCCACTAGCAAGCTTATGCTACTCATCATTGGTAGTCACGCAGACTGCTCGACGCAGACCAATTCACTGGTGTGCCTACTGTAAGTTCTGTAACCCCATAGGGCTACTCCACAACAGGCTACTCCACAGCAGTCTACTCCACAGCAAGCCTACTCCACAACAAACTGATGCTCCTACTGTAACCCCAGATGCTGTTGTACATCACCTGATAGTGCCAGTAGTTTAACGTCAGCAGCCGATTGCAAGCAGAATACCAGTCCACTGGGCCTACTGTAACTCCAGATGCTACTCCACATGCAGGCTACTCCACAACAAACTGATGCTCCTACTGTTACCCCCAAACCCCAGTATGCTGGTTGTACCAGCAGCTGCTAGTAGGCCAGTAGTAATATCAATCATCCTACTGCAGCAGGCATATCAAGTCCTGGTTTGCCTAGTGCCCATAACCCCAGCTTACTGCCACAGCAAACTAATGCACAGGTCAGTGATAGTCAACAGGCTGATGCATCCCAAGTAATGTTCTGGTATGGGCTCACGCACATTGTATACCCCAAGTGCCTCCTCCACACAGCCTTCAGTTCTGGTGTACACAGCCATTGTTCCCCTGCAATTATTCCAGTGACCAACTACATAAAACTCTTCGTGCTGTACACCCATGGTGTGCCAAAAGGCATCGCTAATTCTGAGAAATTCATTCAGACTTGCAAACCAATCAAAACAACAGGTCTCCAGTTCCCAGTACAACCATCATACTGCTCAACAAGGGAACCAAAAGGGAAACATCCTGTCACGAATGCATCAACTGGGAAGGGCCTTGGAATGTGGTATACATCCACCTCAAGCTAAAGGCAGCATTGCATGGAGAAATGTCAACCCCACCACCTTCTTTCACAAATTACCCTATTGAAGTAGCCAATGCATTTGCACCCTCCATCTACCATCTGGGCAGCGTCCAATAAAGTCACAGATTATGACCCGGCTAGCACACTGAAAATAATGCTGGCTTTGGTGAATTTCAATGGGAATAACACAGTCGGTTGTAGTTGTGACAGATCCGTAACCCATTCAAAAGGTAAGATGTCGGCTGCCCTCACATACGACATAATTTGCAATTGCTACCTTTTGTGACTGTTATTTTCACATCATCCAATTTGATCAATAGCTGCAATAATTATCTTAATTAATTTAGGTTGTGAATATTATAACATACCTCAAAATGTCATATGTTAATCTTGAAGAAAGCCGCAAATGTATTACTAATAACAAATTTGGTATACAACTATATTATTAAAATCACTAATGCAGCCATTGCAAATTTTTGTCATTAGGTGAGAGGCCTGAGGATGTGTTTGAGACGAGCAAGCTTTACACATTGAGGGAACACGCATGACAGACCCATCAAAGGGCAATCGGGGTTGATTCGCCAATCTATAGAGCTCTAGAATGGATTCTCATTACAAGCATTGAATGGTTTCAAATTCAATCATTGCTTGTGAGGAATGCTGCTTCTTCTACAGTCTTTGAATGATTTTGTGAATCTTGGGGTTGATCAATGATGGGGGCCTTGGGAAATCCAAGAATTGGGGCAAGGTCTCCAGTCAATTTGCAGTCCATTGGGTAATCACAAAATGTTTTCTTTCTCTTCCACAGCAAAGGTTTGTCATTCACTAATGTTGCTCAAGATTATACTTAGGAGGGGTCCGGGTGGTTCGTCTTGGGTACTCAGGGTAAAGGAGGTTGTATAAGGGTCTATTCAAGGTCATTGTTGAAACATCTTCTTTGCCTACAGCCAAGATGGGTAATTTATTACCAGTTTTTTTTTTTCAAAATTGACCTCAATTGGAAGTGGAAGTTCAATTAGAACCAGACTTGTGTCATGGTGCACCATGAATCCCTCATATGTTTGAGGAGGTCAATGCTCATATGCAATGTTCATGATGAGGTCAAGTTGAAAACAAATGCTAAAAGTTTTTACAATTGATCATTTTTTAAAAAATTGACCTCATTTGAAAAGTTGGAAGTTAATTTGGAACCAAACTTGTTGTCATGGTGCACCATGTGATCCCTCATTTGTTGAATGATTCAAGTCATTTGACAAGGTCACAGGTTGTGTTGAGGCCATAGTTGAAAATAGGCTAAAAATGTAAAGTTACCCAATTGAAAAGTGTGAAGTTCAATTGGGGGTCATAGGTGCACCAAAATCATGGTAACGGCCCCAGCTTATATTCTTTGAATTTAACAAGCCCCCCCCCCCAAACCACAAAATTCGTAGCTTAATGTGTTTTTCTTTAAATGTTTGATTTAACCGTGATGATACAAATAATGACACAGTGTGTTGAGGTTCCATTAAATTGTAATACCTAACCTTACCTTCTTATACTCTGGTTTTTAGCAAGTATCTTATATCTTTTATTTGTGATTCTGTTTCATTCTTGCAGGTATCTGATCATTAGAACAACTTTCTCCCACCACCCTCTAGATGATTACCAAATCACATTCAACATTGGTATAAAATTTCAACTCATCAAAGATTTGGTTTCTTTGTCTTGAGCAATAAATCCTTCAACCACCCAACTGGAAGCAAGATAGAGTAAGACAGAAATTGGATGAAGGACGTTCTCTTCCTGTTGGATGATGTATACACTCATGCTTTGTTTTAGTAACTAGGGCCTCAAAAACAACCGCTGGAACTGTGGGAGCCGCCAGAAAAAATTTTGGAGTCCCGCAGAAAAAAAATCCATGAAAAAAAATCCAACCCGTAACAATCGCCGATCTATTTTATGAGCATCTGATGCAGAGCATCAATATTTATACTTGAATTTTGTTAAAGAACGCGTCAAAGTTTGTCGGGGTGGTATCATCGATTAGCGAGCATTTGAAGTTTGATTTTCTCCGTAGTCCGTATTTTGGTATCGAGCAGGGGGAATCTCGACTTTGCCCCGCTGTTGGACCACCACATGCAAATCATCTCTTTTATTTTTAAGCAATTTTTAAAGGCAGTGGCGACAAAGAGGTTCTATATATCTATAGAGAGCAAAACGTTACTCATCTTTATAAATTCATCGTCTCGCATGTTTTGCCGACCACAAAGAACAATAGCGTACCAACAATAGAAGCAATGGCTGCCTCCGCTTCTTTCCACATACTGTGGGTGGCCGCTTCTGCATATACACTAATCGGTAGTGATACAATTGATGTATGTGTTTAGAGTGCCAGGTGTAATAATAGATGCACCTGGATCATTGTCTCAGATACTCTTTTTTTCTCATAATGCCAATGCGCGCCTTCGGTGAAAAGAATGTAGTCATTGAGGCAGTTTGTTTAAATCAAGACGACTGACGTTCATCTCATTCGTTGTGTGGTGGCCATGGGTAGGACAAAATTTAACCACCCAATAGCACCGCCAACAACCAACAACTGATAGTTTGTTGCCGGATTGTTTTGTATCGATTGACATTATGGGTGTATACAAGCCCCCAACAATTCATTATTCCGTGCAATATCAAAATGTCAGCGGCCCAGCACTGACGACTGGTTTTTGAATGGGCTTCACCCCCTGGTGGCGACACAATGTTGACAACTGATATAAATAGAGCTTTGCAGGACTATTGCTCTCAATAGTAAATGACGTTCGCCCAAAAATTTCCATTTTTGTCCCGCTATCTATTCACTAATAGTGCACAAAGCATCCATATTTTGCGATGCCCATAATTTGGGGGCCAAACAAAAACACCCACATACTTGTGATCCTTCAAGTTATTTTAACATAGAATGAGCCGTACTTGTGATTGTTACCGCTTTCTAAAGCAGGTTAAATATTTCATGTCCCTTTGTAATATTCTTACAAATCAATATGTCCTTCACAAGTATTAAATGGATTGTTGTAAGGCGGTGCTTTCAGACCCGAGGCATTCGGTAATGAGAGGATTGCAAAATAGGTGTCTTTGGGGGAGAAACAGAAATAAGGGGTTTTTGGGTGAGAGCGTCAAGACATGTACGCAAAACATGCATTCTATTTTATCCATTTTATACATTCAAATGATCCAACTATTGCATTTTTTGTGCTCAAAAAGCCATCAGACACCCCTATGCCACATTAAAAATTACGGTGCGCCCATGCCTAGTAGCGGTCCCAGCTAGCATCGGTACGCCCATTCACTATCAAATCGCCACTGGGAATCCTGATCCTTTGCTCCCTTTTTGTGTCTCAATTCGGGGCACCATGTTGAATTTTTATTGGGAGATTTATACATAATTTTTTCCGCATTATGCCTATTTCTTGGAAGACTATAGTTGTATATCGCATCTGGAGGATTTTGTACAACTACTGTGTCATATGAATCGGAGCTTTGGTGGATGACGTGCTTGATGTTTGTGAAGATTTTTTCAAAGATTGGAATACGGAGGATCAGAATTCGGACAATGTTGATATAAGTATTATTTATTATCCCTTCACATGGTTTGCCCCGCGAGCAATCAGGCCGTTTTTTCGCGGCGCTCGTACTGCGGTTATTAATTGGGCTTATTCCTTGGCCAGGTTTAGCTTCCCCCCTTTTGGTAAGTCCCCAATTTGACCGCCAGGCATGTTGGGGACATGTCCTTGTCTCGTGTCCTGCTCCCTTGCGTATTTTATTTTCTCTTTCGACCTTGTTATAGCCTCACGGTTGCAACCATGTCATCTGTTTTTTCCTTCAGTTTTTCCAGCTCGGGCCGATGAATTCTCTAATTCTTCTCAAGATTTCGGGGGGTGGGGGGGTGCCCTGCGTCTTTCCCTTGTCTCGTCCGTCTTGTCTCCTTGGCCTTCTCCTATTCTACATTTGGATATCCAGGTTTCTCGGAACGGGTTTAATTACTGTATAATACATCGCTGCATGTTGGTCTTAGTTTTGATGTTGCAGAAAGAGGTCTTCTACCGTGCCACTCCGCAGATGTTTGAGTGTAAGTTTTCCTTCGAAGACAAGACAGGAACCCTCATGAACTGTGCGTGAAGTGCGGTTAGTGTTCAAGAGAAGGACCTGGATATTATATACACTAGTATGGTCAGAATTGGAAAGCCAGAAGTATTTGGAACGATTGGATGGTATATGGAGAGAAAAGACAAGATGATTTAAGGCCCAGGCTACAACAGTTCCATCTTCCCTCCTGGTCAGCGCCAGCGAAGACCTATCTACCCAAATATTTCTACAATCCCAGACCAATCAGATCTACCTTTGATTATATTCTCCAGGCGATACTACTAACTAACCGTGATTGCAGATGCTACATAACAGTTTATAGGGCAATTCCGCCCAGCCACACTATCTTTTTATGAAGACTAAAGGCCTATGATTATGTGAATCAGAGTGGATTAAGTGAATACTTTGGACTGGCTAATCTATCCACTCCTTCCATTCATCGTGAATTGGAAGATATCAACGTTTGAGTAGTCCCACGATGCCCGGCCTCGACAAGTTAAAAGTAATCAACCATGGCTTATTGTACCGGTGGTACCGGTAAAACCGAACGGCTTCATTCCATCACGGCTATCTACCCTTTATTATCCAGCTGCGAATCCATGTATTCAACTTTGAGATACTTGGCCTCCGTTCCGATAATGATTCCAATACGTGATTAGTCGGGCTGTTCACATATCTCCGAGAGCAATAGATTATAAGCCGCTATCCAACGGGCATCCGTGGTGATGCGTATGATTATAGGTCTGATTTAAGCAACCGTGGTAGCATTCATAGAGCCCATCGCCATTGTTAAGACCCTATTTATGGTTATAGAGAATGACAACGGTACCCGGTGGACCCGTAGACTGGAGGCTTTTTTCGTGGTGGTTCATAGCAATTGTGTGATGAATGGTTATAGAAAATTAATGAGTGTCATGAATATTCTAGAGTCTGTTCTCCTACTACTTGACGACCGTGCTTAACGTCCCGTGGTTTAACTCGTTCTATTACTTTCCGCAAGAACCGCCTATGTTACTGTTAATTTAATGACGGGCATAGTTATTATACAAGAAAAAAAATGAGGTCTTTCTACGGCGATAGTGGAGTTAGATATTCTTTCAACAAGAGTTAGAGCTTCTTCTCCACAGCTCCTAAGAAAGTTAGAGTTGTCGATGCAGAGGTTTTATTCAAGAAGAGACCTATTCGTACTTTACTCCGCCTCTTTTTCAGAGTCAGTTGGTTACAGTCAGCCTGTCCGCTGCCTAACCGGTCGCTGGGCTGTTACCGTGGTTTTTCTGTTGAAAGTGCTTCTAAAGACCGTTCTTTCCGTCGAGCTTACCGTCGAGCCGTCACCATTGTTCTCCTTCTCCTCGGATGTAACCGCTTCTACCTTTCCTCCGTAGAAACCAACCGTTCTTTCATCTAAGCAACCATCGGGGCCGTTGTCTATCTAACCATCTTTAACCGTAATCATGTCTCACGTCTTCCTACAGTCTAGATCAAGCGTCTAGCCTGTCGTCGTGCTTTCATATGTCCTCCTCTCCCTTCACGTCATCTCGTACCATAAAGGTGAAGATTCTGTGTTCTTTTCTTCTAGACGCCGCTCTTACTTCCAGAGTTTGTAGTTTAGTATGCAGTCTTCGGAGAGATATTCCGTGATAGTATTTGGCGGTTCTCCGACAGAGATAGCTCTATCGTTAAAAATTCTTTCCTTCCACTCCGCCAAGAGGGTTTCTTTCGAGTAGCAAGAAAGACTCACGATTCTCCTAGCCATATTTATGTAAGTTTTTAGCAAGGCTCCTTCGGATAGTCTTCACGTCGGGGTTCCAAGTTCTATGATCAGAGATATTTCGGGATCAAGACATAGTGATGACTTTTTCCTATCTTTAATAACATAAAAACCATATCCGCTTATTTTATTAGAAGGCAATTTCTACTCCGACCGGGAACGTTCCTCTGGCACAATACCATAGCCTCTTTAGTGACCTCTTTTATCAAGAGTTCAGTTGAATGATGTCTATGATTTTCGAAATCTAGACGTAAGATGATGATGATTTCTTTCAATGTAGTGTTATTTTATTATTTATTTATTTACATTTTAGTTTATACAGAGTAGCCTCATCAGTAATTTCAGTACTGCTCCCCTGAGGGCCCTGTTTAAGTTATACACTTTTATACAAGTTATACAATTTTAAAATGATCGCAACAACAATCACTGAAATAAAAATTACTAAACCCTTCACAATTAGACAAGAGATAATGAACATAACGGAAATTACATAAGTTGTTTCATAATATTTGTGAACAGGTTGAAATATTTGTACTATGGATATTAATTCTAATATCATGGGATACTATTCCGAAGTTTTAACAGCTCACGGTAATGAAAAGAACGTAATCCTGAATTTGAGTTATACTTAGGAATAGTTCGGGAGCAACTTCCTGATATCTTGTAGGATCTGATGCTGGAGAGGTAATACGTAACATTAGAGACGCAAGTAATTCGGGTGAAAGATTTGTTAACATTTGCAAATACAACAATACATAGCAAGATCCCATCGTCTGTGAAGTCTGGACCCAGCAAATCTCATTTAACAGTCCTCAATTGGTGGAAGATTATCAGCACTTAATATGCATCCTCTGGCAAGCTTCTTGTGCTGGATTTGTAGAGATGCTAAATTGGTTGTTTAGAACTGTTTGTCCAAACACCTCTACAATAAAATCCAAATGATGCAACACCAATGCATTACTAGCATGACAAGAATACTGTGAGGTAACAAACATTTTAACACGTCTAATAATACCAATTTTCCTTTGAAACTTGAATTACTGGTATTGATATTGTGGGGTCCCAAAAGAGTTGAGGATCTAAGTAACACGCGGTCTTTGAATTCTTTAACTGCTCAAGAACATATCACCATATTTAACACTAATATTACTAAATTTACTTACAATGTGAGGTACCACAAAAACCATATACTTTGTCATTTGAAATATAAAGTTAATTCATGTTCAAGCCCCAGTTACAATACCTTAGGTTGTTATTAAGAATATTTCCCAAAATACTGGATCTTAGATTACATAAAAGAGATGTCTACTGCAATACATAATTACTTTACAATTAACAGAGCTTGGAGTCATTTATTTAAATCAGGAAGAGTAAAGTACCTAAAAACGTCCTTGTGGAACACCTATATCGACGTGTTTAAAATCTGATAGTAATAATCAATACCAACAACCTGTTTTACGATGACTTAAATATGATGGACCATTTCATCTCATTATTTTGAATACCATAATCATTTAGTTTCTTGATTAAAGTTCTTGGTTCACTGTAAAATCACATGCCTTTTTTTCAATCTAAACAAAGAACTCCCATTGCAAAAAACCTTTATCAATGTTCTTGAGTACATAAATCTTGAAGTCAAGTAAAGTGGGTAGCAGTGAATGCCTGGCTCGAAACCAGATGGCACTCACATCAAAATATCATGTGATGTTAGGAAATTAACAATTGATTATGACCAGCTTTCCAGAATCTTTGATACTACAGAAATACTGAAATGGGTCTATAAATTTTGCTACATTACATGTCATCACCAGACTTAAAATAGGTGTCACCTTAGCATTTTTTCCAATCTGTGTGGAAAAATTGATGTTGAAATGAAGCTTACATAAATATGGATAGAGAATGACAAATCTGGGTGAGGCCAATTTTAAAATTAGGTGTTATAGATATCATCTCATCGCTGCTTTGTTAGGTGATAGTTCACTAATACATTTTAAAATATCATCATCATGATCATGGATATTTAAAATGATTAGGTCTGCTATCATTAAACATTTGTCAATTTTAGTAAAATTGTACAGTTATTCATGGAGTTCTCCTATACTGGTGAGTAAGAATTAAACTCAGTTTAAGTCTTTACTTATTGTACTATTAATGTACCACCAGTATTGTCATGCAGGTAAAAATTTTTAATTAAGTAGGGGGTTTTACACTAGGTTTTTTTGGTCTTGAATTACCTTTTTTAAAATTGTTTTCCGAGCTGTTTGGGCTTTATTTTTTTTAAACTTATTTAGATTATTACACATAACGTTTTTTTTAAGAGTTTTATTTAGGTTATTAACTTTATCTTATTGTTTATCTTTTATCCAATCGTTATGCATCATTATTTTTATGTGCTTTAGCAATATACTCTCTTTCACGGAAGGGTGATTATTCCTGTGAATCCATTCTGGCTGATTCTTCACCTCCTTTTCAACTAAAGGGGAATGTTTATTACTATAACTAGTAAAATTTGGATTCCAAGCATTCCAAGCCTCATACCTGAACAATTGATGAATTTTCATGCCAACTTTGGCCGAGCTTACAGCCAAATAAAATCATCATTACTGAATGTTTTAAATGACCTATTTTTAACTATTGTAGAAGGAGCTTTTTTTATTATTATGCTTTCTGATGAGATAGATGAAGTGATGGTCACTTATACATATAGACGACAAACCAGATTGAGAAGAATCTTATTCAGGTTTGATACAAATGCAACCAATAGTTTTGTTTCAGTAGTTTTCAGTTATTCTAGAGGTTCATTAATAAGTTGGGTAATTGAAATTATTTGCAAAATTAATTGATTTTCTGAGCTTGTTTTGTTTTGAATCTAATTAAAAAGTCCACCTAAAACATTAATTCTGATTAGGATTAGATGCGTGTGGTTGTAATAATATCACTTAAGTTATCAGATATTCATTATTACAGCAGGTTGTCTAACACTAGCACCAAGAATGGGTTCGTACAAGTAAAATTTAACTGATCTCCATAGAGCTTCTTATCTCAGTCGTCCAATAATCAACCTTTCATTTACAAGTAAATTTCTTTTTACCATAACTGCTACACACCACCACAATTCTGTTTATACAGATCTTTACGATACCACTTTGTGTAACCAGAAATAAGTCATTTCACTGTCCTCATCATATCACTATCTTAACCATGTTTCCCTCCAAAAATATCAAGAAATCAGTATATGCACAAATTCTAATCTTATCAATATTTTTAACTGTTTTCCGAACATTTAATATGAAATATATGATTGTTGAGACCTGATCAATTTATTACAAATACACAAACAGAATGAGCTCTGCAGGTAGTTATTATGAAGAGACCCATGGGCTATGGTTAACAATTACATTTGAACATACTATCAATATTTCTTCTTCTTCCTAAACCTATGTGCATTAACTGATCATTAAATCAGTTCATTGCAAAAACAAAATCAGCAAATGGTAATTCCATAATATACATTGTTTTGGTGAAACACATGTTTGTACCACAAACCCAGTTGACAATATTATCAGTTATTCCACTCGCAAAACTTTGTTAACATTTACAGAGCAGAGCTACCTGAACACATTCCGATTCATCTAATAATGTGTTTACAGGAAGCATAACAAATGATTAGAATATTGAGAAATCTTAGAATCTCTAGTGTTGGAAGATTTATTACGACGTTTTACTGTTACATTTCATAAGTTTTGTGATGAGGCACAATGTTTCTGAGTTCAAGTCATTGGCATTTTGCTGGTTCCAGTAAGGGAAAACAGATAAAATTGGGCAAAAAAAACCACATTTCACATTACAAGTCTACACTACCACCCTTTGTTTGTTTACATGAACTTTCCCAAAACAATCTTCTGGATTTCACCTGTGCAGGTTACAAATGTTTGAGCTTGTCCACATATTTTATTCTGGAATTTTCCGACATTCATTTCAAACATTTTGTGAGTTGTAGGAAAACAACGATTTGGTGTGTTACTGGTGGTTTGGGGGCAAAGTCTGGAAGTATCTCCGGATATGATCACATGTGCAGAATAAATTCTGCAGAGGTTGTATTTATAAGAGCTTCTGCTTGGCTGTGGCATTCCTCTGCATTATGTCTAGTGGGTACTAAAAATTTGTCCATGCTTGAGAATTACTACTTCAGGAGATTCATCTTTATAATCCACGCCAAGTTTGTGGATATCTCCTATGCTGGCACCTCCCGTTTGCATGAACTTAGTTACTTTCCTCTGAAAAATCGTGTTTCATTGATCATTCCTTACATATAAGAGTTAACTGAAATTAGGAGGAAGTATATGCTTGACTTGGGCAGAGGGGTTGGACTATCTAAGTCGCATTGTTCGCCCTTATATCAATTGAGGAGGCTTAAGGAAGTTGCTTGTAGGAATTATGGGCACTGTTTTGATGCATGGTGCTGCGGTTTTCTTGGGGCTTTGAACAAGTCCTTTCATTTGGTGTTAGGTTCTCTTTCTCATCTGTACTACATCAAGTTTGGTCAGCAGTCAGAATAGGCTTGAGCAAGTTGTGTGGTTCGGGCTTGGGTAATTGATCAAATCTGGTTTTCCTCCAACTTATTGGACTAGACAAGTCAAATTTGCCTGCTTTAGACTTGCTACCTGTTTGCACTAGATTTAATAACTGGGCCATGATTCTCCTGTTGAGATCCGTTGTGAAGTTTCAAGATGGGGCTTGTTTGTGGTTGCAGTATAAGGATGAATAAAGTTTTCATGAGGGCTGGTTTGGGTTTCCAGTTGTAGAATTTGACTGAGCAACAATTGCATTTGTTGAATCCTGTGTGGTGATTGTGCTGATATATGATGAGTCATTTGCAACAATAACAACATCCCCTTGCTTGTTTATATGAGAAGTGAATGGGGGGGGGAGTGACCATGTGAGCCAGAATGACCCTGCGGATCATTAGTGAATGGCAGTGAGTGACAGTCATCGACAGGTGGCATTTTGCAGTTACATGTCTCGACAGGTGGCTTGTCTCCTCCATGATGTGAGCGGAAACTTAAAGTGTTATGACGATATCTTTAGATGTAACCTATCCGGAAGTGGTTTAATCTTCTCATGACTCATTTCTTAGATTCATCACAACATGTGCCTACCTCAGGGACAGTCTCCTCTTCCTATTGCATTTCAAGCTGAGATTTCTGAGACTACTCACCACTATTGGCTAATGCTACCCACCATTGCACTTTCTATCGAAGACTATCCACCATTTAGAGCGCACTGGTTGAAAGTTGGGTACAGATTTCTGATTTGTTAGAGATCCCATGTGAAAATTTCCCAGATTTTGTGGTGCGCCTTATTCCGATGTCAGCTCTTCTTGAAAAAGTACCTATTTCCGACTGTCCTGTTCCTGGCTCGTCAGCTTTTTTGGTTCCCGAGGTTTGAATGTGATTCGACATTCCAAGAATACGTGAGTCCTACAGTTTTCGCTTTTCAGCTGGCTAAACATTACATGAAACATTTTGTGAAGCCTCTTAGTCCTGTCTGATCTAGACAGACTATGATAGTTCGGAAGTCTATTTGGAAAAGTTAATCTAAGACTCCCCTTCTCAGATGGATTCCTAGTCTTCCATACATGTGAGGAAGATTTTCGAGTGCTTCAAAGTTCCTTGGTTCCCACTCTTTGCTGGGATTAGATGAAGTCTGATGAGAAGACTTTACGTTAGCCGAGTCCATGCCCATCAGCTGGGGTTGAAGATGGTTCTTCTAGTATCATATGGAATAGCCCATGGGGAAAATTCAAGCAGACCATGCCCATCAGCTGGAGTTGAAGATGGTTCTTCTACGTATAATATGGAGTAGATGGAGTAGATTCATTGAATGAATGTAAGATGGTAATCTTCGACATTTGGTACAGATTGCCTGTGATGGTTTGAGTACATCGAGTGTAGCCTTACTGTCTAAGTCATCTTATGAGCAGTTTGTTGGAGCCTCTTGTGGAGCGTTTAAGAAGCTATTGTGAGATGTTCTTCTATGACAGATCTTCATTCAAGTTCCTGCAGAGCCTTTCAACGTGTGCTCTGGAAGACCGAATGCTGTGATGCTTTGTTCCTAAGACAAGAGGTCTCTTGAATTCTCCTGCACGGGATCTATTTAGATGCTGTTTTGTCGATTTCCGGTGCACTCTCTGCTAGCTTCCTCCAGCCCATCCCAGCCCAGTTATTGGGATCCATCAGTGTTCCCACGATGCCACTATTCGCCTCCGTTTCATACTTGTACCTACTATCTACATTCCCCTCCCACTGATCGGCCCCTTACGTTCGAATGGCTTTCTTCCACGACTCTATTACAAACCTTTTGTATGGCTACCAGTAGAAAAGGGCTTCCACGGAACTATAGTCTGCCAACAGAGGTGGACGGTAGGGAGTGAGAGGGAAACGAACTCCTTTTGTCAAATCCCAAACCCCTGTCTCTGTTAGCCGCTCACGTATATGAAAGGCAGATATTCAAATTTAGATGGATACAGTTTGACAGTATTAGAAGTTATTGCTTCTGCGCCAGTCTTATAGGCGCTGAGTGTGGCGCGAGTTACCGCCACCACACCCGTGAGGAAGGTTTAACTGAATCCTACCTACCTATGACCCCAGTGGGGGCGGCCTAAAGCCTTTCTTCCCGGTCAGTAGCGGTCGATTATCCTAAGATATCGTGGTCTGCAGACTTTCTCAGAAGGTTTACCATTCAGAGTTTCCCACTGTCTCCGACGATGAAAATGAAATGAAATGTGGATGAAAGTCAGATTGTTCTACTCCTATGCCAAAAAAAAATTCAAAGGCTATGATTCTATAATGAAGTGAAGGAGTTATTAGGAAAAAGGAAAAAGCTGTTCCAATTGTAAATCTATGGAAGGTTCAACTCTTCCTAGATCAAAGGAAACAGTAGATCTCTAACCAATCTTCACCTTACACTCCCTGTCCGATTTATTCGTCCGAGACTTTTCAAAATAAAAAAAACTCATGCACTGTTATTCTAGGAGTTAATTGTATTAGGGCTGGTTCGGCACAAACGTTAGACTTAAGGATTCGTACATCCTTGTTCCTGTTTTCATCATAAACTATGGCTTCAACTTCCAATTTGACAACCAGATTACCAGTTTCGAGTTCTGAATTGGGTATTTCTTACTGCTCCCCTAACCTTTACAAGATTAGTACTAGTAGAAACAGCGGCATAACTTCTGAGAAGGAGGGGTATCTAGATATTCGTCTATTTCGACGACTGCTTTATTGTAGCACCAAAAAAAGTCTAGTCTGATGTTATTTTTAACAGTGGTTTTAATAAAGATGGTGAAGGAACTGGGTTCCCATGACTAACTTAAAAATTCCCTAACTCTTCCCGGTCTGAAGCTGGAGTTTCTTGGAGCAATCTAGATTGATGAAATTCAAAGCTTCTCCAACTGAAGAGAGAATTGCAGAAATTTTAGATTGCATCCTGGCCTCATTATGAAGGGAAGTTCATCTCCAGCTCATTTGGTTCTGCTGCTGAGGATTGATGGCAAGCTTGTAGACGTTGACCCGTCTGCAGATTGTGGTGGGAACTTTTTCCAGCTACACCATCGGAGTTTCTACTAAGACTACTGTCAGGACCGATATCACCCACGTCCTTTGAATACTAAGTTTGAGAAGTATTTCGGGGGTTTAGCAACTCTAAGGTCCTTATGGGGGAAGGTAATTTCAAGGAACTTCCACACAAATTCATATTTACGACAGATTCTTCGAAGGCAGGTAGAAAGCGTTTGCTTATGAGTGGTCCCACCAAAAAGGAGTGTGGTCGCATATATAAGGAAAGCTCTCTTATATGTACTAGAGTTGCTTAAAGCTTTGTTGCACTTCTTTAAGGCGATTCAAAGAGACGTTTATCGGGGAAATCGGTGAATGTTGTTTTGTGATGAAAATCAGATCAGATTATTCCACTTTAGTTGCCTACGTTAACCACCTAAGAGGAACAGAGTATCCTCATGTACTATGATTATCCGCCATCTCACTGGTGACCAGAATCATTTTTATTACCCTGAAGGCGGAACATATCCCTGGAGTTATCAACTATTCGTGGACCGTTTTTTCAGGGGAAAGGTCAGCCAAAATATCGCTTATTTCATTTCCCAGAATTAATGTGGAGGTGGATTTCCACAGTCATATTTACCCGATGATTTTTTAGATACAAGGCCATAGGCTATCGTTTGCAAGTATGACTATTTCCAATTCCCAACATTATGAAGTATGAAAAATGGGCTGGCGGACGAGAGAAAGCTTGGGTTTTTGGAGAGAATGCTTTATTATAAGTGGTGGCATTGATTGCTAAAGGGCGGCAAAGCTTTTACAATCAAGGCAGACAGGATGCTGCTTATAGCCCAGTTTTTTTTGGTCACGTAGGTTTGGATTTTAAGGCTGGTCCAGTTTATTAGAGGCTCATCCGAGATGGATCCTGTAGGCAAGAAACCTGCTGGTAGGTTAATAGGAAAAATCGATTAATAGAGTGACGCTTCTAGATAAAATCTCTATATTTGACTGTTGTAGCTTATCAAGTCGCTCTAATGCAAGGGATTATTTTTTTATGTAGAAGCTGCCTCCTTGGCAGCAGATCAGATGAATAGAAGGAAGTCAACCTCCATTATCTTACTATAGTGGACTTCGAAGCTTCTAGTTCGGGTGATGAAATTCTAAGTTGATCCACATACAGCTTCTGATGGCGACGTGGCTAAGTCGGACTCGGATCTAGCGTGTACATCTCCATCTGGTTCGAATCATCTGTGTACATCACCCTCTGGCAAAAAAAATTATATGAAATGAGGGCGATATTTATGTTTGAGAACAGACACATAATAAGATATCTATTTGTAAGGTTTGAGAATACCAATAACAACCGCCGGACTGATTTTGTCGGCAGTTTCAATTTTTGGGGTGTGCAGTCGCCAGAACTTTAATGCACGTACTCTGATTCGATGCAAGCGTTTCACGGATCGGCTCGCGGAATGGTAAAGTATTCTGGATTTATACTGCCAAAACACGGTCACTCGATTTTTTACCTCGGCCTACAGTTCTTCCAGAGCTTCCTAACGTTACTGGTGATCCTGAGAATAAACATCGTTGTCCAGTCGGAGCAGCACCTCAGATTTTTACCTTCTTTCTCTCTACCTTCTTAAGAAAGTCTATGGATTTCCTGCACTATATGACCAAACTTTTTTCATCACTTACCTTAACCTGCAGCAAAGCAAACTTATCACGCTTGGTCACTTTCCTCGATCATCCCTGACGCTTTTAAAGTGAAGCCTCGTACTGGTCAGTAACATCGCCATTAACCCGCATGATTATGACATTTGAAGTTACGCAACATCTCAGGTTTTTCACTTAGGAGTTTAACATTACTGGCATTATGGAAGAAGCAGGATGGAGGACGCCAGCAACGTTCCGAATGTTTGTTGAAAGACGTCCTTACTAGTTTTTAAAATTGTGACCAAAACATCCTGTCAGCAAGCAGCCAGAGCAAGCCAGAGTAGAGGAGGGATGCTAAGCATCATTACCATTCTGCTCATAAGGTGAGGAATGCCGGTTATATATTTATTACAATTGTAATGCTTCGACATAGAGGTGCTATATGCTATCATGATATATGAATATGGATGACATTGGGGCAAAATTATTTCAGCTTCCATAGAATTCAATGGCGTGAAACCCCGTAGCAACTGAGGACTACCGGCTCCACTCCTACACCTAGTGATCTCAGTGTGGCAGTCATGCACTAGTTGGATAATTCGTAATTATAAAGGTGGATAAACTAGAATATACTCACCAAAGTGTGAGATTTGGTTCTATTTTTTACAGTGTGAGTCAATAAAAACCCCTACATCAGGAAAGAGTTTTTCTTCAAAGGTTAAACGTATTTTGTCAAAGTTTGCTTTGGTTGTTTACAGAGATAACAGGGCTATCAGAAGATTTATTTGGTGGCTTTCGGGCGGCATTGGGTTCAGAAAAACTATGGTCAATTTTGCGGGAGACCTAAATTCAGTTTGGCCGATTTAGCCATACAATGCAGGAGACTGACACCGACGTGTACCATATAAACAATTATAGCAAAGTCAATTCACACATGCAAGTTTTCGACAAAAACAATTTCAGTTTGAATAAAATGGTCTATTTGTAACATAATTTCGCAAAAAATTTATTCAAAGTCAAAAAATTAAAATTACCATTTGTTCAATCATAAAGGGTCAGTTATTGAAAATCACTCCATATCATTGTATCAGTTCATGACATTAATGGAAAACTGCTCAGAGATATTTGTTGTAACATCGCTAAGGTAATTATTTTGCACAAATTACAGTATACTCAGCGTTCAATAAATTGCAAGAAGAAACTAAAGCTGAGTTTTCTGTAATAAATCGGAAACCAAACCTTAAAATTCCTTATCGCACGGCTGTTCAGGCGGAATGCAAAACTTTCTATGGTTTCACTTTTGCCCCCAAAGTTTCGTGTAGGTTAAAACCATGAATGAAATCTTGCTGAACCAAAGTAAAACTTTGGTTCTTTACACCAGCTACTTGAATTTCTATTTAGCAAATTGAACATTTTTTTACTTAGCATCTTTCTTTGAATCTCTGTATATTATTTTTATAAGCCTTCAATTACTCTCCCACCTCTATGTTAAACAATTAATTTGGTGTAATGTTTGGACTCAATCACTGCTGAAGACCATCCCTGTTACCTTTATGTAAGCGATGTATCTTGGTTGGCTCAAAATCGGCCCAAACAGCGGATTTTGAATATGAACTGTTGAAGTCTCTCAGAAAATAGGCGTACTTCTTTCTCCAAAGTCAAAATGACACCAAATAAACGTTTTCTGAAAGCCTTTTTATCCTTCTTTATAACCATAGCAAACATTTGAGCAAAAACAATTCTTAAACTATTTTAATATGTTTTATCTGAATGTGAGGGTTTTTTTGACTCACCACTGTACATGTATACTTACGAAGGATCCAACTAGTAGTAACCCCTCATCCGGCCCTTCCCGCAAGTGGAGCCTGGGGAGTACAAAAATGGCAAAGGATTCATGGATTGCCAAGTGGCGATAGTATGGGGCCCGTACCGATTGCTAGCGTGGACCGCTACTAGGCATGGGCACACCTAAATTTTTAATGTGGCATATAAGGGGTGTCTGATGGCTTTTTGAGCACAAAAAAAATGCACTAGTGGATCAGTCGTAAGTATTACAGTATAAAATGGAACAATCTCACAACTTTGGTTGAGTTTATAGTAGGTGGTAGGATGATGAAAAGTTGTGGGTGTGAACAACATTCGTGCTTAAAAAATTTTGATGGTCATTTCAAGGTCATGTGGGGTCATCCAACGGTCAAAATCCATACACATGTTAGTATGGTCATTGAAAACTGATGGGGTAGTACGCATATTGCCGGAAGGAAGGAAGGAAGATTTGAGGTCTTTCAAGGTCGTGGGGGTATGCAAGGTCAAAACTAACTAACTGTGGTAGGTTCATGAAAACGTTGTGGATGTGCGTCAACCATTTTCTAACGAAAAATTGTGATGGTGAAGGTCATTTCAAGGTCAAGTAGGGTCATCTATGTTCAAATAACTTTTTAACCCCCCCCCCCAAATAAAATAGTTGTATGGTCATAGGTAGTCAACCTTTGAGACGGGTTCAAATTGCAACTGTATGGCAGCAGCCTCAGTTAACCCGGGAGCTAACAGACATTTGTAACACGTACAAAAGGTTTTGAGTTATTTTTATTAAATATGTTGACAGACTGACAGGAAACCCTGAAACGCGATTCTAAAGTGCAAGCAAATGTGCCTTAAGGAAGGGGGACAGACAAAGTTTGTACAGGGGTCAAATTTTTAAATTGATCCAATCATGATGAAAAGGTACTATGTATTGTCTAACCACAAAGATTCAGAAAGGTATAGTTTGTACTATCTCCAACGTAAATTAAGAGTGATAGGGCCTAAAAACAGCAAAAATGAATAGAATAAAAGGGTCAATTTCAGGTTGTTACAGGGGTCAAATTTTAAAGTTGCTCCAGATTTAGATAAAAAATGTGCAAAATTATTGATGGCAGTTATTAGATTAAAATAAAGGATAGTTTGACTGTCTAAAAGACTTAGTTACCGATGTAGGGGGCCACAGGTCAAATGTCCATTGTATCAATGGGGCTTACATTGTGTTCCCAGACTCTTTCGTATGAAGCAGCATTTGAGTACACTAAAAAATTATTCCTTATTTGATCCTATGAGATCCTCCAAGATTTGCACCATTTTATATCCAAATCAGAGAGCAGCAACGTACAAAAATTTGTCCCCTGTACAAGGAAATTGACCCCTTTTATTATTTTTGCTGTTTTAGCCTATAACTCTTAAACTTATGTTTTTTGTAGATAGTACAAACTATACACTTTCATGAGCTACTGTGGCTAGACAAATAAATGGTATACTTTTCATCACGATTGGATTTCAATTTAAAAATTTGACCCTGTACAAACTTTCGTGAACCTCTCCTTAGGTACCATTTGGTTCCCGGTCAGTATGTCTGAACATATTTAATCAACTCATAACCTGTGTACTTGAGGACTGTGTTACAAATGGTGATAGCTCCGGGGGCTTAAGTGGGTTGAGAACCACTTATTTCCATCACAAATTCTACTGTGATCTTAAAATTATATTTCCCTCCATTTACTATTGTGATGGTCGGGGGACCTTTGTGGTTCGAGAACCGCCTTGTCGCACTTTGAAAGGTATGCAAATGAGCTAATTAAATATGCATAATTAACGTATTGTTGAAATGGTACATTGGATATGCCAAATTCCTTCGCTACATGAAAGACTAGTATTCCTTCACTTCATGAAAGTGCATTATGGCATGCATCGTTTCTGCGATTTGAAAGTGCATGATATAGGCAGTTTAGGTATGCAAAGGAGCTAATTAAATATGCATAATTAATGTATCACTGAAACGGTACATCAGATATGCAAATTCTTTTTTTCCACATGAAGTACATCTTGGCATGCATTGTTTTCTCACTTTGAAAGTGCATGATATATATGTGGCTTAGGTATGCAAATGAGCTAATTAAATAAGCGCAATTAATGTTTCGCTGAAACGGTACATCGGATGTGCAAAATTCCTTCGCTACATGAAAGGCTTATGCCATACATATTTTTTGTGAACATGATATGTTCGGTTTAGTTATGCGGCTTAGGTATGCAAATGAGCTTATTAAATATGCGCAATTAATGTTTCGCTGAAACGGTACATTGGATGTGCAAAATTCCTTCGCTACATGAAAGGCTTATGCCATACATCTTTTGTGTGAACATGATATGTGTGGTTGAGTTATGCAAATGTCATACATCTTTTCAGGAAAGATTATTATGCTATATATTTTTTGTGTGAATTACGTTTTAGAGTTCTTGTGAGTTATTCTTAGTTTTAGTTATTCTTAAGTTTTTTTAGGCGACTTATGGGTGGAGTTCATAGATTATGTTTTGTAGAGTTATTTTTTTAGTGAATTATGGATGGAGTTGTTTTAATTGTCCCAACGAACTAAGATCTAAGATCGGACCCTGTGTGTTGAGTTATGGATGGAGTTCTTCAATGAAAATTATGTTTTGTAGAGTTATTTTTTGGTGAGTTATGGATGGAGTTCTTGGACGAGTTATGTTTTAATTATCCTAATTTTTAATTTGTGCAGTTAAGTTGTCACTTCCAAATGATCGCGAAATTCGGAAGGGACATTTTTATGCATCGCGTTTCAAATACGAGTTCGCCTTCTCTATTTGGTGTTTTTGTTCCTACATTAAGGTAGTTACATGGAGTTGTACACACTTATTTTTTTATTTATAAGCTAAAAAATGTATTTCCACATTTTTTATTCTCTTACTCGTACATTATCGCTGCTTAGTGCTTATCCCTTTAAGCATTAATTGTCCCCGCCGAACGAGTTCGGAACGGGGACTATGAAATGAGCAGCGTCCGGTCGTCCGTCCGTTTGTCTGTGATAACAATGTTAACCCACATTGTGTACGATTTATCTGGAGTCCGTAAAGGTGACAGTGATGTAACTTGCTGAAAGAAGTGGGTGTATGAGTTCTCAGCCTGATTAGATTTTGGGCAAACAATATGAATCCTAATTAAGTATCTAATTTGCATAATTTATGAAAATTTTTTTTCCTGCAGGCCTGTACAATTTTTCTGGAATGTCTGTAAGACGGAATGATGTAACTTTGTTGGAAGGAAGCGGCTGAAGATTTCTTGACCTAATTAGATTTTGGCAAATTGATTAGGCAAATGAGCTAAGTAATATGTCAACACTCATCGTAATTGCTATATTTTTTGAAACTGTACACAGATATTGCAAAATTCTTTCGTGCAATCACATGAAAGTGACTCCATTGGGCACATCTTTTTGCAATATGAAAGTATGTGATATGCGGCTAGGTGCAAATGAGCTAATTAAATATGCATAATTCGCGTATCTCTGAATGGTACGTCGTATAGGCATATCCTGGGAGTACATCAGCCCGGACCGTTTTTGGCAGCAAGGGTAAGTGGAAGAGAGAAAAATTTCAATTTCTACCACATTTAGGTACATTGTGGGGATCATCGCCTGGTTGGATGTAGAAATCAGAGTGGTGCAATTTTTTTATATGGGCCAAAAAGGTCAAAATTGGACCCAACAATAGGTAAAAAGTCATAAGAATGGTGATTCCACCTCTATTATTACTAGGATTAATAATTTCCCCCTATATAGCTGTATATTCAAGAAGAAACTTTGATGTGGAATCTGGGGTTATTTTTGACGCCCATAAAGGACCAAAATTGTCCAAATTGACCCAAATAAGTTAAAATCATAGAGGTATTCCAACTTCTATTAATGTATAGTCTTTATATTCTCCACTATATAGCTTGAGAATTCAAGAAAGAATTTGAAATGTTTGGAATCGGGGGTTATTTTTGACCTTAAAAAGAGCCCAAAGGAGTCAAAATTGACAACAATGAGGTAAAATCATAGATGTGATGTATTTATTCCCTCTTAAACTAGTATTTCATCCCACCCCCCCCACTCTATAGCACAAGATTCCAGAAGAAATGAAATGTTTGGAATCTAGTGTCAAAAATGACTCCATAAAGGGTGAAAAAGGGCTTTAAATAATGACCCCATAGGTAAAAAAATCAAGATGGTGATTGTACTTATTCACAACTTTATATTAAAATGCAGTAGTATTTCCTTTTCTCCTTCTATACAGTAGATTCAGAAGAATTTGAATGTGGAATCTATCTGGGGTAAAAAAAAAACCAAGTTGACCCAAAAATGCAAAAAAAGGTCAAATTGACCCCAAAATATGAGTTCTGTAGAAAGTTTAAAAAATGCAAGGTATCATTCCACTTATAATGCAGTTTAAACCTTCTAAATTGAATCCACCTCATTTCTATTAATATATTGGTGTATATAATAAACCTAAAATTTGACATTTTGGGTCAAGATACCCCCCAATTTAATAGTTTCATCTTGATTGAATAGCCTGACTCCAATACCCATCTGCTAAATATCTTGCCCTTAATTTTCAAACCCATTTTTTGATAGGAGGGCTAAAAACGTGATTTATGAATCTTTCCTAGAATACTCTATAAATAATAAATTCTAATAATATCTCAGTTCAATATGTTAAGGGTCCTAACGATTTCAAAGAGTAAATGAGACATAGTACCTTTCCAACCGACAACAAAGACCAATGTTATATTCTGATCAACTTCCTTGTAAAATCTGTTGATCTCCCGAGGACAGGCTTTAGGCCCAGTAAAAAAATAAACCAGTTTGATCGGCCAGACTTTTGTGAAAAAGTGTTTTGGTGAGGAGGCCTTAATATTTTTATTATATTTTCAAAGATTGGCCGCCATTGTCCAAGAGGCCATTGCCACCATGATATATTTGAAGATGGCCGTTTTGCGTTGTGGAAATAGAAGTATGTAAGAAGGTTTTGAAGAAATTGCGTCAACAAATGGAAGGCTAACTACTCTTTAAAAATGGTTGAGAGTTAAATATTGCTCCGATATTTTTTGTTGGTCCCCCGCCACTTTGTTTTGGCGAAGGGGGACTATAGAAATGGTAGCCTTCACCGTGTGTGTGTTGCGTCCCGCGCTATATCTTTGGAACTAAGCAAGTGTTGATGTCCATCTTCGCAACATTGATGCCTCAAGTAGTTGGGTTGGGATACAAGGTGGGTCATGTGACATGGTTCAAAGGTCAATGTGGTCAAAATAGGTCAATTGGCAAAAATATGGCTAAAGTCGCTATAATAACGTTTCAACACGATACTTTTGATTGGAGTCAAGTATGGGTGTCCGTCTTCGCACCATAGATGTCACCAGTAGCCTGCGGATGAGTTCGGAGGAGGGTCGTGTTGGGAAGTTGGTCAAAAGTATCAAATTGGGTCAAAAATATCAAAAATGTTTTTTTTGTCAAAAATTGCTATAAACCCTTATCTCGTTGTGGTTGGAGGATAAAATTGGTGGGTGTGGTCAACATTCAGTGCCACAAATTTTGCATGTCCATTCCCAGGTCATCCATGTCATCCCAGGTCAATCACTTTAACATGTGTAAGGAGATGAAATTGGTGGGTGTGTCAACATTCAGTGCCACAATTTTGAATGTCATTTCAAGGTCATCCGAGTCAATCCCAAGGTCAAATCACTTACCATGTGGTTAGGGAGTATGAAAATTTGGTGGGTGTGGTCAACATTCATGCCAAAAATTTGAGGTCACATTTCAAAGGTCATGTGGGGTTCATTTAAGGTCAAATCACTAATCATGTGGTAGAGGAATGAACTTGGTGGTGTGGTCAATTCAGTGTTGAAACGTTGGAAGGCATTTCAAGGTTGCTGTGGGGTCAATCCAAGGTAAAATCAACTTAACATATGGTAGGTAGGATTAAACTAGGTGGGTGTGGTCAACATCTTGCCAAAAATTTTGGTAGTCCTTTTAAGGGTCATTCCCAGTCCAATCTTTGCACATGGTTTCAATGGTCATGGAACCTAGTGAATGTGGTCAACATACAAGCCAAAATGTTTGAAGGTCATGTGGTGGTCATTTCAAGATACAAAGTCACTAATCATTTTGGTAGGATGATGAAACTTGGTGGGTGTGGTCCAAATTTAGTGCCGGAAATTTTGAAGGTCCATGGCAATGGAAGAACCACCGTCGTTCAAGAAAGAAACCACTTCTTTCCCTCACAATCTTCTTCCCTGAGAATCTTCAAAGTTGGTTGCTTTGCTTTCTTGTTCTTTAGGCTACTGCCACTGGGCGGGGGAGACCTTGGTGTGTTCGAGAACCGCCTTGTACCTTCGTTTCCTCCTTTCCTCCTCCCCATCCCCTTTTTTAGGCCTTGTTTTGTGGTGTTGTTGTTTTTTTTAAAATAAGAAATTTCACAACCAAAATGTGTTGCTTTTTTTTAAAAAAAAAAGAACTAACAAAATCGTGCGGCGTCCCAAAATCGGAGCGGCGGGGACGATCAACTGGTTGTTTTTTTTACTTGGCCTTAGAAAGTGGATCTTTAAATCAATTTGACTTCCAAAATTGACCATAGAATGTGGCCAAAGAAGGTAAAAATAGAACCCCCAAAAGAGTGTGAATGAAAAGCTATCAATTGGGCATTATAACTGTGAATTTAATCTTTTAGAAGCACTGGAATAGACAATGTTTGCACTTTTGTCAGCTGGCAACCACAATAGATTTGCAGTCATCAATTGACGAACGATTGCCATCTTGGAAGTGGACAATATCATCATCATAATCTTTTGACTTTTGTCGAAATATGTGGCGTACGTCTTTGCAAATCGTCTTTATCATGTATTGCTACTCTACTCCCACTTCAAAGTTAAAGCTTTGAAGACTCAACCGAATCAAGGTCTGATATCATCTGGTCCTTGACTTGAAGCAATGCCCACTGAGCTGTGCTCTATTCTGTGCCACCATTGTGGTAATAGGAGCTATTTCACCATAGATCCGATATCGGTAGGATGTTTTTTTCCAGGAGAATATTTTCAACTGGCATGATTTGCCTGGTATAAGTTCACTTAAAACGTCCTGCAGCTCCCCCCCTTCATTGTCCAATGTTTCCTGCACCCATACGTAAGATGTTTTCCCAACAGTCCTGTAAAAGTGCATCGTTAGTTTGCTCTGGAGACAACAAACTTTCATATAATACTTATCCGTAATAGTAAAACAGTTGTGATAAATTCAGGGCAGAAATATACCAAAAGATCAGATTTAACCTTTTAGATAGCTTCATTCTGCACAACCAACTGTTTCCTCTCTCTCCTACTGAATTGTTTTTACCTAGTTTCAGGAACAAATCCTGAAATTATTTGGGTTTTAATTAAATTTGACCAATTTGGGTTAGACCATTTTGATCCCTTTTCAAACAAAAGTTTTTCATTGCGAAGGTCAGTAAAAGGACACTAATTAGAGAGAGGGCATTTTTTTTTTCAAAAGGGGACTTCGCCAAAAATTACAAAGGGGCAAATTTGTCCCCAAAATTACAAGGGAGTAATCTGGCTGGCAACAGTGGACTTTTTACCTACATATTTTCGCTCGTAAAATCTAATTTTTTTAGGGGTTATGGGACCTTTTGCAATGGAGCTCAGCCCCCACCGCCCCTCCCATGGTTACAAGCCTGAATATTTGTGCATTAATATTGCTATAAACCTTATCTGTTGTGGTAGGAGGATGAAAATTGGTGGGTGTGGTCAACATTCAGTGCCAAAAATTTTGCAGGTCATTTCAAGGTCATCCAAGGTCAAATCACTTAACATGTGGTAGGAGGATGAAAATTGGTGGGTGTGGTCAACATTCAGTGCCAACAATTTTGAAGGTCATTTCAAGGTCATCCGAGGTCATCCAAGGTCAAATCACTTAACGTGGTAGGAGGATGAAAATTGGTGGGTGTGGTCAACATTTAGTGCCAAAAAATTTGATGGTCATTTCAAGGTCATGTGGGGTCATTTAAGGTCAAATCACTAATCATGTGGTAGGAGGATGAAACTTGGTGGGTGTGGTCAACATTCAGTGTTGAAACTTTGGAAGGTCATTTCAAGGTCATGTGGGGTCATCCAAGGTAAAATCACTTAACATATGGTAGGAGGATTAAACTAGGTGGGTGTGGTCAACAATCAGTGCCAAAAATTTTGGTAGTCCTTTTAAGGTCATTCAAGGTCAAATCTTTGCACATGGTTGTATGGTCATGAAACCTAGTGAATGTGGTCAACATTCAATGCCAAAATGTTTGAAGGTCATGTGGTGGTCATTCAAGATCAAATCACTAATCATGTGGTAGGATGATGAAACTTGGTGGGTGTGGTCAACAGTTCAGTGCCAAAAATTTTGAAGGTCATGTCAATGGAAGAACCACAGTCGTTCAAGAACCACTTATTTCCATCACAATCTTCCCTGAGATCTTAAAATTGTTGCTTCTTGTTCTTTAGCTACTGCACTGGGCGGGGGACCTTTGTGGTTCGAGAACCGCCTTGTTAACTTCATTTTCCCCTTTTTAGCCTTCTTTTTGGTGGTGTTGTTGTTTTTTTAAAATAAGAAATTTCAACCAAAATGTTGTTGCTTTTTAAAAAAAATAAGAAATAACAAAATCGGTGCGGCGTCCAAAATCGGAGCGGGCGGGGACGATCAACTGGTTTGTTTTTTTTACTTGGCCTTAGAGAGTGGATCTTTAATCAATTTGACTCCAAAATTGACCATAGAATGGGCCAAAAAGAGGTCAAAATAGACCCCAAAAGAGTGTGAATTAAAAGCTATCAATTGGGCAATTATACTGTGGAAGTTAATCTTTTGAGAAGCAACTGGAATAGACAAATGTTTGCACTTTTTGTCAGCTGGCAACCACATAGATTTGCATCAATTGCCGAAACGATTGCCATCTTGGCAAAGGTGGACAATATCATCATCATCATCTTTTGACTTTTGTCGAAATCTGTGGCGTACGTCTTTGCAAAACGTCTTTATCATGTATTGCTACTCCCACTTCAAAGTAAAGCTTTGAAGACTCAACCGAATAAAGGTCTGATATAATCTGGTCCTTGACTTGAAAGCAATGCCCACCGAACTGTGCTCTATTCTGTGCCACAATTGTGGTAATAGGAGCTATTTCACCATAGATCCGATATTCGGTAGGATGTTTTTTTCCAGGAGATATTTTCAACTGGCATGAGTTGCCTGGTATAAGTGCCACTTAAAAAGTCCTGCAGCTCCCCCTTCATTGTCAATGTTTCTGCACCATACAGTAAGATGTTTTCCACACAGGCCTGTAGAAGGCAATCTTAGTTGCTCTGGAGACAACAAACTTTCATATAATACTTATCCATAATAGTAAAACAGTTGTGATAATTTCAGGGCAGAAATAAACCAAAAGATCAGATTTAACATTTTAGGATAGCTTTCATTCTGACAGACCAACTGTTTCTCTCCTACTGGATTGTTTTTACCTAGTTTCAGGAAAAAAGCCTGAAATTGTGGCATATTGGGTTAAATTTTGACCAATTTGGGTTAAACCATTTTGATCCCTTTTCAAGTTTTTCATTGCGAATGTCAGTAAAAGGAACACTAAATTAGGAGAGGGGCAATTTTTTTTCAAAAGGGGACTTCGCCAAAAAATTACAAAGGGGCAAATTTGGTCCCCCAAAATTACAAAGGGAGCAAATCTGGCAAAAGTGGACTTTTTACCTACATATTTTCGCTCGTAAAATCTATTTTTTAGGGGTTATGGGACCTTTTGCAATGGGAGCGTCAGCCCCCACCGCCCCTCCCATGGTTACAAGCCTGATATTGTGCATTATATTACAAATTTTAACAGAGCAAGACTGCAGCTATGTAAACCATGGAATCATTGGTTAATATATTTTGACCAAATTATGTGAATTTTTACCATTATTATCCAAACGTTGTTCACTTTTGGATGTCACTACTGACAAAAGTGAATAAAGATTTAAAAATTGGCATTGATTATTGGAAATTTCTGCCTAATATTGAAACATATGTGATTTCAATTTCCTTGTTTTTTTTTTAATTTCTGATTTTATTAACTTTTTTTAACCTAACCTTTTGGGCCATTTCTGGGTTTACATCCAATTCTTCAATCTACAGCTATGGGCAAATAAACTATCTATTACTTTTAACATAAGATGGAGTAATCCATCACCATTTTATTTTTACCATATTGTGTTGTCAAATTTTGGCCCTTTTTGATCCCAGATTCCAAGATTCAAATTCTTCTTCAATCTACACTATATATAGTGGGGAAATTAATAGTACATTTCAATATGAATTCAAAATAAATAAATGCCATTCTATGACTTTTTACCTAATTTGGTCATTTTGACCCCTTTTTTTACCTTTCTTGGGGTACAAAAATAACCCCAGATCCAACAATCAATTCTTCATCTACAGCATATATACAGTGGGGCAAATGAACTGTTACATTTCAAAATTAAGATTGAAAAATACTCAACACCATTTTATGATTTTTCCCATATTTGGGGGGGGTCACTTGGGCCTTTTCTGAGTCAAAATAACCCCAGATTCACATTCAAATTCTCTGATCAACAGCAATATAGTGGGGGAAATAAAAACTATTACATTATATGAAATGTTGGAATACCATTCTTAGATTTTTTACCTGACTTTGGGTGGGTCCATTTTGTGACCCCTTTTTGGGGTCCTTTCTGAGGTCAAAATTAACCCCAGATTCCAACATCAATTTTTTCTTTTCTTGAATCCTTAGTCTATATATTGGGAGAATTTTTATTAGTAAATACATTTCAATATGACGTCGGAATAAATAAAATCACCATTCTAATGATTTTTACCTATTTGGGTTGGGGGCAATTTTGACCTTTTTCGGCCCCTAAAAAATAATTGCACCACTTCTGATTTCTACAACTACATCCATCCACCCAGGTGATGATCCACACATCCCTAACACCTGGTACCATTGGCATTTGTCTACTCGACCACCTACCCTAACTCGAACACGAGAGCCCTTTTTCAAGTGCTGACGTAACGTACTATGGGTTGGGGATGGGGTGGGGTGTTGGGGATGGGGGGTGAGGTGTTGCAGGGTTTTGGAGTTGTGGGGTGTTGGGGAGGGGGTGGGTAATGCGGGGTTTAGGGTTGGGAGGTGTGGGGTTGGGGAGGTGATGGGGTGGTGTTGCTTAGGGGGTTGGGAGGGGTTTGGGTGGTTGTATTTTCTTTATTATTTACGCATGTTAGTAATCACAGACATTCGGCAGGGACCTATTTTACACATCACGTAATAAGTTCACACCACCTTGTTTGTCCATCCATTGAATGTGATGCTTAAATTTGCCAATACCAGTTTTAATGTAAGATGGTCAGAATTTACAAATTGAAGTGTTTTGAATCTTATTTTTTAAACCACCCGTGCAGAATGTGATGCAATCTGAAAACCCGCCACATGGTGCAAAAATTTATTTTGAGTTTTTGACTATCATTGCAAAGTTTGAAATATGAAAGTTTCCCTAACTTTTTACTGCTTTCTTCTTCTGTGTACACCTATCAAAGTTATGCCTTATCACAATCTGACAAAAAATAAAGTACAACATAACGATTTTTGAAGGTATTTTCTTTATTTTTTCAAACTGCCTGTGCGACATGTGGCAGTTTTTCCCAGAAATCCCATCAACAAATATGACAAAACATGCAATTTGTTCTGTGATAATTGCCAATAAAGTGCATTTTAAGCTTAAGCATATTATTAGTCGACATTTTTGAAATACGTCCTTATGAAATCAACACAAAAAGAATGATTATAGGGGGGGGGGTGATGAACATTGCTGGAGTATACTAAAGCTTGACATTTTATAACCACACTTAGGTGGGCATGAAAACAATCTGGTTAAAGACCCTATCAGTGATCCACACCCAAAAGAGTAGAAAGAAATAATTTTTAAATTTGCATGAATATCTTTAAAAGTGAAGAGTGACGTCGTAGAATTCTCATAAATTATATTTCATCAAGTGAAAAATTGACAGACAAGGAGGAAAACATCAGTGTCCAAAGATATGATCTCCATTGAATTATGTTTTCTAGTAAGTGTCCATACGGACAGTAATGAGTAAAATATCCGATTTTGCCCTTATTGGTTTGCTTTTGGTCCTCTAACTTGTGAGGTATGTTAGGATACCTAAACTAGTTACAGACATGCACAAATCTGATTTTTGATGATTTTTGGCAATTTCGTGGTTGAGCAAATCACTGATAGTGCCTTTAAGCAGATGTCACAAGAACGTGTGTCTTATGGTAAATATTTTTTATGTCCAAGGGATTATGACAAGTACTATAATAGGGTAATATTTTAGAAATGTGTTTAGTTATTAAGATTAATTTTTTCTTTTGTAGATTCTTGTTTCATCTGAAACACACCCATTGCTTGAGCTAGTTCTGCAAAAACAAAGCGACTTTGAGACCAATGTGGCTGACATGAGCAGAATCTTGACTAGTAAGTATACTTTACAAAATCTTTTTCCAAACATTGAGATACTAGATGCCCAAACTTAAAGCAATAACAGCACATTTTTTGAAGAGCGCCCCCAATTTTCTACAAATTTTTGCACCGTTGCATTGATAATTGGCTAGTTAACTATACTTGTGAATGGTAAAGCTCGAACTTGTCTATGTATCGCAAAAGATGGAATTTTGTCATTAGGATTGTATACTGACAATAATTCAGTGGTTGGTAGAAATTTCCTTTCAATATGAAATGAGTAGGAATAGTGCCATGTACATGACACTATAGTTCTGCAAAAACAAAGCAACTTTGAGAGTTCTGCAAAAACAAAGCAACTTTGAGACCAATATTTGAGACCAATATGGCATTTGATACCATAAATCATGATATCCTCTTAACTAACTAAATGTCTATGCTCATCCACTAGTTGTTCAGTTTGTTCCTGAAGGCATGTCAAGTTAGAGATCATTTTTGAGGTAGCAGGCTGTTTCTCAATTGACGTACAGAAATTTGGTATTTCCAGCTCTGCTGTTAAATTACAATCAGGGGAGACTATTCTAATTACAAAGTCACTTCTTTTATGAGAAATACGCACTTTTGAGCATTACCATTCATAGGTATAGTATAGTTTGTAGGCAAACTATGATAAAGCGGACCTTTTACAGATTGTCATTTTGGGGGTCCTGTGCCCAAGCCAAATATATTTTGGCTACTATGTGATGAATAAAGTGTAATTTCAAAGCATTCTTTCTATAAAAATTGCAAAAAAATGTTACAGTTTACAAAATCTTGCATTTTTTTCTTTAAATATTATTTTGTGAAAATGCATCATCCTCTTTTTGACCAAGCAACAGAAAGCTGCAAAGAAAACTAAGTGATAAGTTTGTCCAGACAGCTGGGCAGCAGAGCAACAGGAAGGGCTGTTGCACAACCATTTCGACTTTACCACTTAACTCTCATCTTACCAAGTCTTTTTGTAATATTTTACCAAGGGGGTGGGTACCACCCCTTTTGAAAATTTATTATAAAGTGCTCAATGTCTGGGTGTGATTTTGGTTTTATTGGAGAGTACCACCATACCTAATTCCTGGTGTCATAAAGTCATTGAGTCGGCAAAATTGCAAATTTTCACAGATACATAGTGTATAATAGGCAAAAATCCAATTTTGCACCTAAGAAAGATTGGCTTTTCATGCGGTTTTTGGCCCTAAGTGATGGCAAATGATTAGTTTTATATAGAGTTTTAGAGTCATTCTATGCACAATAATGTACCATACAATTATTACCATGCAACTACTAAACCCATCGGCTTTGATGGTAAACCCCAACCCCAGTGAAGGCACCACCCTCGGATTTTGTGTCACCTGCCCTAAGGCAGGAAGACACATAGGGATCACTTTGTCCACTGTTGTTGTTGTTGATGTCTGTTGATGTCTGTTGTTGTTAAAAAGGGTTACCATTTTCCTGTAATATCCTCATACTTTGAGGGATTTAAACCAAACTTGGGTCACAGGTGAAACATGGCATCCCCAATTTGTTGATGAGGTCAAAGGACACATGACAAGGTCAAAGGTCATGTGAGGTCCCGTTATTAATAGGAGCTAAAATGTAAAATTGGCCTCATTTGAAAAGTTGAAGTTCAATTGGAACCAAACTTGGTTTATGGAGTTTACATGCAAACCCTCATTTGTTTATGAGGTCAAAGGTCACATATCAAGGTCAAAGGTCACACATCAAGGCCAAAGGTCATGTGAGGCCTATCATTCGCAAACTGCGACGGCAGGCGACACAAGTGGTCCAAGGACCGATGTATTTTTTTTTACTAAAATGTCTAAAAATGATGTGAAAACAATTACCTGGAAGCTTTTTATGAAAGCTTTTAGCATTTTGTGTCCCGGAGGCAAGTTCACTATAGGTGTGGTAACCACCTCCTCTCCCTTGTTAAGGCAAGGATTATCTTCTTTGTAGGGAAATACAGCCTGATTTAATTGCGGTGCTGCGGCATTGTGGTACTTACACATTTGATAATCCACTCTACCACATCAACAAAATTATGGATTGACTTGAAACTTGCTCGAATAATAAAGTATGATGAGTCCTGGTGGTATTTAATTTTTTGTGACATTAATTTCATGTTAATCAATACCTTGAGTTCATTTGGAAAATCAGTCTTGAAATATGATTAATCCACTTAGTCACCTTAATGCTTGGCGGATTGAGTTCGGCTCTGGACATAACTGTCTTTTCGAACCAATATCAATAGTGAAGCATTAAAATTGACTGCAGGTAAGACTTTCTCTCAAATCATTCCAAAATTCAGACAAAAATCAGGAAGATCTTGAAAGATACTACTTATCTCCTGGCTCACAAACATGTCAGTGTCACTTGTGATCAAAGTTTTTGCATTTCTGGCATTAACAAATGGAACTCACTTCCTTCTGATATTAAATGATTATCCTCCGTCTCAGCATTCAAAAAAGTCTCAAAACTCATTTATTTTGACTCATTTACTGTTATCTCTAGTTCATATGTATTCCTTCCTTCATATTTGCAAGTACAATAGTGCTTCTCACAGATTGCATAATTTAGCAGTAGAATATACTCTACCTTGCAACATACAATCTTTAAAGGTGTGTGTTCCGATCGTCTTTAGGACCTGGAAGTAGTATCAATTTTGATATCAGATGAAAGGCCATATTTTTCTCATAATTGTCCTGAAATTTGAGCCCTCAAATCCATTTCATTCCCAAGATATAAACAAAAAAACGATGAATTAATGGTTAACCATCAGTATTAGCGCAGTATTGAATAGGGCTTTACAATGTGCATCATTGCTTCTACTGTCAAAACCACAAGTTTGTTTCCCACGATACTTGGTGGAGCGTATGTGCAAGTCAGGCTCTCATATCAAGTAGAGAACACAATAAACATAATTCAGAACAAGCACCTTTAACTGTGGCTCTGACAATGCCATTCTGTATTAGTCCAAAGTACAGTAATTATTGATTCACTGGAATCCTAGTAGGATAAGAAGTGTGTGAGGTATGTGCTAGGGTCTGTTTTTATACCAATTTGAAAACATGATGTGGATTTGTGTTTTTCAAATGAATTGCAGGCATGGAAGTCAAGTCTAAGGTACAGGAGAAGCAGACACAGAATGCTGGTAAGTGTGTTCACATTCATGTCTTCCCCCCTCCACTGTTAGTGGTAGAGGCTGCATTGTTTGATGTATTTTCCATCCAGTTGGCTGACTCTCTGTCAATTGAATACCACATTGAAAGAAGGGCCAGCCAGTAGTGTCTTTGGAATTTTATTTTACCAATTTTATGGCCTGGCAAAATTTGCCCAAAATTTTAGCCACAGAGCTAAAGTTAGTGAGTTTTGTGGAAAAGTATGGGTCTTAATTAACCCTTTACCTGTCTTGCACACCAAAGATTTTAGCGGTAAAGATTGGCCTGTTGTGACATGCAGCCAGCACAATTTTGTGCGCAGACCAGGCGATATCGGATTACAGTTTCATTGAAAACAGCCTAGAGGTGAGACATTTTGTCTAGAAATCAAGGCAGGTTCCAGCCAGAATTGCATATGTCTCCCTAGCTGTAGCAATGGTTCAGCTTCACTGCTCTAAAACAATGGAACTGCTGAGGTGAATCCAGGCTGCTTCTAGCCTGGGTAAAGGGTGAAGCATACTAGAACAGGGGTCTAAAGAACTGTAGAAGAGGCACAGTAATGTAATGTAATTACATTCAGATCAAACTCTATCTGTCAGTTATAAGAGAGTCACCTTATGTAATTTTAATCTTTGTGCAGAATTAATGCAAGAATATAAAGAATGGATAAGACGGCTAAAGATGCACTATATAAAGCAGAAAAGCAAAGTCAAGTTTGGAAGGAGGAGATATGACATTGCAGATACAGATCACATATTTGTTGACCTTCAACTGATTGAGAAAGATGATAAAGCAGACCCGCAGAAATCTAAGCCCCAAGAGCTTGCATACAAAGAACTCTTCACACTGAAGAATGGTGAGACACCTAACCAGCACATCCTGTTGCGTGGCAATGCAGGGAGTGGTAAGACAACATTGATGTCAAGGATTGCTAACCAATGGGCTAGGCTCCCTGAAAATTCATCCCCTACATTCAGTGACCTTGGTAATGGTCAGGACATCCCACTACCATCATATCCACATAGAGAATGGTCATTTTTAAGTAGATTTTATATGGTATTTCTACTCGATATCCGTAAGTTTGTACCAGAACAATCCCTTGAACAGGCAATAAAAAAACAACTCTTGCCTGGTGTTTCGGAAGATAACTTGGCCAGTTTATTGAGTTCTTCAGACGTAAAGTGCCTTATTCTTTTAGATGGTTATGATGAAATGCGTAAAGACACACTGGTAGCAAATGAACATGTTTTATCAAGCCCACTCTTGTCAGATATGTTTGTACTAGTAACCACTAGACCTCATATGATTGATGATTTCTGCTCAAGGTATAATGAATATATCCATGTACAACTTTTAGGGTTTTCTAGAGTGAATTCACATCAATACATAGAAAAATTCTTTGAATTGAAACCAAATACAGACCTAGCAATGACACTGACAGAGAGGTTGAAAAGTAGACCATCCTTTGAAACACTGATGTCTTACCCCATACTTTTACTTATGATATGTCATCTTTGGGCAGACTCTGAAGCAAAGGTACTTGCCGAAACCATGACAGGGTTATACCAAGAGGCTTTCAAATATCTCAACAAACCTTTTGAGCAAAAATCTTCTGTATCTATCACAAATACCATAAATCATGTTCTTCTCAAAATGGGAAAACCAGCCTTAGAGAGTTTGTTTGACAACAATTTGCAAATCTGTAAGGAAAAGTTTGGTAGTCAGTGTTTGGATCATGCCTTTCAGATTGGATTTGCTTATGAGGAAGAAGGTCCACTTTTGGATGAGTCTTATATTATCTTTATCCATAAAACTTTTCAGGAATTCTGTGCAGCTACCTATCTAGTAAGTTTAGTAGAGGAACAGAATGATACATTTGCATCTTATTTACATGATATCCAAACAGAGAATGTCGACAGTTTAAAATATCTTTTGAGGTTTTGTTGTGGTCTTAGTACCAAGTCTGCTACTTTCATTATTCCACATGTTGTCAGACTAAATTCCGCATTAGTAAAGAAAAGAAAGCCAGTCTTTCCTTGGGAACTTCCCTTTTTATTACTGTATGAGGCAGTTTTACATGATGACAAGTGCAACTCACAATTAAAACTGGAAAAATCTGTTAATGCTGGTGAACTAGCTAATCTAGATAGGATATATGTAGACATGCCAGGTAATGCAGAGTTGTTTTGGGTGTTGAAATATTTTGTTGATTCCAGTAGTAGGCATGAAACTACCAGTGAATGGTTGGCCCATGTAAAATATTTCAAAGGTTCATTCTTGGATAAGAATGCAGTGTTTCCAACTAACACAATAATGAGATTTCTTCAGTACATGTCATGTCTTGAAGATATGCAGCTCCATGTAACTGTTTTTGAAAAGCTGTGTGCATCAGATATATCAGTTGTATCAAACAGTCTCAGAGAAGTTGAAATATCTTGCATTGTAAAAGCTGATGTTCTGCTGAAATTGTTACAGTCGATGCCATCACTTGTGAAATTACACATTGGAATTCACATTGTAGATGAGACAATTGTACATAAAGGATGGTTGCATCGTTCACTTAAAATATTTGCTGTTTTCTTTGGTGAAGTCAGTTGTAGTAACTTGATGGAAATCTTGAGGTTCCTCCCGTCACTCTCAGTGTTAGCACTTAGTGATAATGTCATGCTTACAAATGAGTTGGAAAGCAATACCTCCATAATTTGTGGAATGTTAAACAAAGTCAGCTTTGAGAACTGCAGAATCCATGCAGACACATTGATGAGGTTTTTAGGATGTATGCCAGCCCTAAAAACATTGACATTTGGTGGCACAATTCTGGGTGAAATTCACAACATGAACTTGGATCAGCTCAATTTCCTTACAAAGGTCAGTGTTACATGGGGTACAATAAGAATGGATACACTATTGAGATTTCTTTCTTACATGCCATGCCTTGATGAAGTGGAACTGGGAGTATCCCACGACTTCTTTGAAGGTTTTACACACAAAGTTCTGAGTGTAACAGATATTTTGACTGAAGGTATTCCTGAAATTAAATCAGTTAAGAAATTGGGACTGATGCATACTTTGTCTTTAAGTGCAAACACATTTACCACGTTATTACGAGCAATGCCTTTCCTGCAAGCGGTAGAACTGGGCAACGTTAATCTAACTGACGGTGAGTTGAACACAAACTTAAAAATTCAGTGTAAAATGCTGAAGGACCTTAGGGTAAAATATGATGCATTGAGTGCAGACATTCTTGCAACACTGTTAAATTCAATGCCATCAGTAGAGCAACTAACCGTTGCTGATGTAGATATTCTAGATAGTGAATCAGATGCAAATATATTGCAGTTGTGCAAGGCATTCAGAAAATCTCCCTCACTGGATGCTTGTCATCCTCCTCTGACACAGGTTTTGGATACCATTCCCGCATATGATAAAATAAGATTTTCAGATATATCAGTGTTTTACAACTCCTTGAGAAAAGTCTGCTTTTCACAGAGTACACTTTTTATTGGTGTCATCTTAAAACTTTTGACCAGCATGCAGTTACTTGAAGAAGTCAAATTTGAGATGGTTTACATCATAGATGAGTCCGATGGAAATGTTTCTGTCCTCTTTAAGTCACTGAAGATTTTTGATATGATATCAGGCTGCATCTCTGTCAACAATATAGTGAGATTGTTGGGATCCATGCCATCTCTTGAGAAAGTTAGTGTGATTGGATGCATCAACCATGTTGGTCCATTGGATTCAAATACCTCCATTCTCTGTAAGTCAATTAAGGAATTTAACATATCTGGAAGACCTTGCTGTGCTATTTTGTTGAAGACATTTCCAAGCTTCTTTTTTAAAGTAGAAAAGGTAGATCTTGCTATATACCTTGATGTAGAAGACTTAATTTTAACAATTGCCAAGCCATTAAAGAAGTGTTTTGTATCAGGTGCCTTTATCATAGCCAACAGGTTAGCTGTTTTTCACCCACTTAAGGTATTTCGTATATCACATGTTACAATGAGTGCAACCACATTCATTGTAATGTTATATGCCATGTCATCTCTGCAAACATTAACATTGTACAAGATTACGATAACAGATGAGTTGGATTTGGATATCATGTTACCCCTCAAGACCATCAAGAATGTTAAGTTACAGCAATGCATTTTGATTCAAGACAATTTCTTGGAGAATTCATAGTGAGCATGCCTTCCCTTTCCACAGTGATCTTTACAGCAGATATGTTGAGTGAATTGGAGAAACAATTCCATGTGTTGTGTTCAATAAAGGAATTGGCAATTTTGGAAGGTAAACTTTCTTCAGGTACACTGATAACATGTTTAACCATACCTTATCACTTAGAAAACTCAGTTTGGTGGGTGTTTGTTGTGGAGGGGGAGAGTCAGGAAAGGTTGGAAATAGAGTGCATGTCGGTGGCACAGATACAGCTTTCATATTGTAAATTCAATCCCGAAACACTGCTGAAACTATTGGCATCAATGCCATTACTGAAAGATTTGACACTCTATCGTGTTAATTATAAAAGCCAACTTGATCTGACCTCTGCTATGTGTTATGAGTCAGTGTTGTATATCAATATTTCACACAGTTCTATTACTGCACATGCTTTGATGCATTCCTTAGGTTGTATGCCATCATTAGAGGAAGTAACTTTCAACAATGTTGGCTGTCTTGAAGAGAGATGGGATGCCAATGTCTTAGTATCGTGTACGACTGTAAAAGAACTAAATGTGTCACACTGTGATGGCATTAGTGCGCGCACTTTGATGCAACTTTGCGGTTGCATGCCATCTCTTGAAAACCTTCAAGTTGTTAGCAGTTCAATGTCTGATGAATTCGATTATGAAGAATCAATGCAGTGTGGGTCCATCAAAAATGTTGTTATTTCAGATAGCACGGTCAGTGTAAAGGCACTGCTTTACTGTTTAGGTAATATGTCATCACTTACTGATGTCATGCTTTGCAGTGTCCATCTCACAGATGAGTTTGGTTTGACGATTTCAAAAAATTGTGAATTAGTCAAACGGTTAAGATTGATTGAATCACCTGATTCACCTCCTGTAGTTAATGCAACTGCATTGGTAAAGGTTCTCGGATGCATGTCTGCAATCAAAGAATTGACATTGGATCTTGATCACATCGCAGGAGAATTTGTTACTGATTTACCATTAACATGTGAATCACTTAGAAAATGCTGCATCTCTGGTACCTCAGTCAATGTACACACGCTGAAGAGATTGCTAGGTTTCATGCCATGCATTACAGATATGACGGTAGAAGGTGACCTGATTAGTGGTGTTAATGCAAATGTGTCCATAAAGTGCAAGTTCCTTAAAGAATTAACAATCTTTGGTGGTAAGGTTGCTGTAAACATTTTGGCAGAGTTGTTGAGTTTTATGCCATCGGTTAAAGATGTAAGATTACATGGAGATATCATAGGTGATTTGGATATGAGACTATCAGTAGTTTGTGCTTTGATCACAACATTCACAATAGAAGATGGTTCAGTCAATGCCAATTCCCTGCTAAGATTGCTTGAGTTTATGCCGTCAATTGAAATTGTGACATTGATGGTTGATATTCCTGGTGAATTAGATGCAAGGGCATCATTTAGATACATTTCTGTCAAAGAACTGGAATTCTTAGGTGGTTCCATGAATGTAAATATGTTGATATCAACTTAAGTAGCATGCCTTCTTTAGAAAAACTGACACTTGTCTGTGATTTGACAGGAGAACCAGTCATAGATTTGGCAGAAACAATTAGCAAGTCCCTGGTAGAACTTGCAATTTACAGTTGTAACTTGAATACTGAGTATCTTGTTGCACTACTATCCAAACAGTCATCCCTTGCTAAACTACAGTTGACACACTACCAGTGTGACCTATCAGAAGATGACATATCACAAATATTTACCACAGTCCAGTCAGCGACTTCCAATTTGAAAGTACTGAAATTGGATAAGTCAACATTACCAAGTGATGGTCACAACCTGAGCAAATCTACTGTTAGTTTCTTGAAGTGGTGTATACCTAAACTCATTGAACTAGACCTAGACGGTGCTGATATGAGTGAGTTACAGTGTAGTCAGCTATTCCAGTTGTTTATTGATGCCTTTGAGAAATTGGTGGAAGTAAGGAGTGAGGAGGAATGCCAATCCAAATATTGCTTGCCTTTACGGAAATTGAATATTTCAGAAAGTAAAATTGGCAATTCTATTGATAAGCTTGGTATTGCGTTTAAAGGCATCAGCTATCTGAGCAGTTTAACTTTGAGGGAGGGTGATCTTCAAGAAGTGCACTTCCAAAGCTTAAGCAAGTCTTTGAAAAACCTTCCCAATTTGGAGTCTATCAACTTATCAGGTAATGAAATAGATAATGTGCTCCCTGTATTTTCATCTAAATCACACTTCTCGAGAAATCTCACCTCGCTAGCACTATCTGATACTGGTCTTTCAGATGAAAATTTCTTTCACTTACCCTTGATCAATTTTTTCAAAACTGACAGATATTGATTTGTCTTACAATAGTATAAGCCACAAGGGGGCTTCACTGCTTGCAAGTTTTTTCCAACAAAATGCATTTCCATCACTCGAGTCCCTAAATTTGGAAGATAATGACATAAATTGTGATGGTGCCATTTCTCTTGCATCCTCCTTCCAACATTTACCACTGTTGAAGAAGTTAAACTTAGAAAGTAATGAGTGTATTGGTTTTAGAGGAATGGAAGACATATTCAGAAATCTTGACGGTCTGTTAGGTTTGGAGTGGTTAGGACTTGACGGTATCACATTAGATACAGGTTATTATGAACATTGTGAAATGCCATTGATTAAGGGTTGCTTGAAAGTCTTAGACTTGTGGGTTGATGATAATTTTGATGATGATAATGGAAGATATTTCTTAGAATTGGAATCGTTAGATGTTGAGATGATCAAGAAAGTGAACCAGAAGGTTTCTGATATAGTCAGCAGGGTCCATAGCAAAGGGCTGTAAAGTAAGGAGAAAATATATACTAGAGCATAATGAGTTCTAGGAAAAGTAGAGTTGTATGAATTATGGAGAAACAAATGACCACATTGTCTACTAAATGCTCCCCTTCCAATGCTTTTGCTTATGATATGTCATCTTTGGGCAGACTCTGAAGCAAAGGTAGGTACTTGCTGAAACCATGACAGGGTTGTACCAAGAGGCTTTCAAATATCTCAACAAGCCTTTTGAACAAAAATCTTCTGTATCTATCTCTAATACCATAAATCGCATTCTTCTCAAAATTTGAAAACCTGCCTTTTTATAGAGAGTTTGTTTGACAACAATTTGAAAATCTGTAAGGAAAAGTTTGGTAGTCAGTGTTTGCATCATGCCTTTCAGATTGGCTTTGCTTATGAGGAAGAAGGTCCACTTTTGGATGAGTCTGTATATTTATCTTTATCATAAACTTTCAAGGAATTCTGGTGCAGCTACATATCTAGTGAGTTTAGTATAAGAACAGAATGATATATTTGCATCTTAGTTACAGATATCCAAACAGAATGTCAACATTTTAAAATACCTTTGAGGTTTTGCTTGGTCTTCGTACCAAGTCTGCTAATTTCACTATTCCACGTGTTGTCAGACTAAATTCTGCATCACTAAAAAAAAGAAAGTCAGTCTCTCTTTGGGAACTTCCCTTTTTTATTCCTATAATGAGGCAAGTTTTTAAACATGATACAAGTGCCCCACATTAAACTGGAAAAATCTGTTAATGCTGGAGAACTAGCTAATCTAGTCTAGAATGTGTAAAGCCACCACCCTCAGTGTTAATGTAAAGAGTTGTTTCTTGTGTTGAAATATTTTGGTTGATTCCAGTAGTAGGCATGAAACCACCAGTGAATGGTTGGCCCATGTGAAACTTATTGACTGTTTCATTCTGGGATAAGAACGCAGTACTTCCAATAAACACAATAATGAGATTTCTTCAGTACAATGGTCAATGTCTTGTAAGATATGAAGCTCCTTGCAAGTGCGTTTTGAAAGGCTGTGTGCATCAGATATATCAGTTGTATCAAACAGTCCTCCGAGAATTGAAATATATTGTTATTGTAACACTTATGTTCTGCTGACTTTTTACAAACGTCATAATGCCATCACTTGTGAAATTAGCCATTGGAATTGACATTGTAAATGAAAAATTGTCATAGAGATTGGGTGCATCGTTCACACTTCAATGTCACAGTTTTCCAATGGGAGAAGTCAGTTGTAGTAACTTTATTGAAATCTTGGGTTCCCTCCCATCACTCTCAGAGTTAACACTTTATAATGAATTTCATGCTTACAAATGAGTTGAAAGCATATACCACTCCATAATTTGTGGAATGTTAAACAAAGTCAGCTTTGGAAACTGCAGAATCCATGCAGACACATTGATGAGGTTTTTAGGATGTATGCCAGCCCTAAAACATTGACATTTGGTGGAACAATTCTGGGTGAAATTCACAAACATGAACTTGGATCAGTTCAATTTCCTTACAAAGGTCAGTGTGACATGGGGTACAATAAGAAGAGACACACTATTAAGATGCCTTTCTTACATGCCATGCCTTGAGAAAGTGGAACTGGGAGTATCCCACGACTTCTTTGAAGGTTTACACACAAAGTTCTGAGTGTAACAGATATTTTGACTGAAGGTATTCCTGAAATTAAATCAGTTAAGAAATTGGGACTGATGCATAGTGTGTCTTTAAGTGCCAACACATTTACCACATTATTACGAACAATGCCTTGCTTGCGAGCAGTAGAACTGAGCAACATTAATCTAATTGACGGTGAGTTGAACACAAACTTAAAAATTCAGTGTAAAATGCTGAAGGACCTTAGGATAAAATATGATGCATTGAGTGCAGACATTCTTGCAACACTGTTAAATTCGATGCCATCAGTAGAGCAACTAACCGTTGCTGACGTAGATTTTCTAGATAGTGAATCGGATGCAGATATATTGCAGTTGTGCAAGGCATTCAGAAAATATCCCTCACATGGTGCTTGTTACCTACATACCCCTCCATGGACACAGGGTTTGAATCCATTTCTGCATCATGATCAAATAAGATTTTCAGATAATCTAGTGTTTTACAACTCCTTGAGAAAAGTCCGCTTTTAAAGAGTACACTTTTTATTGGTGTCGTCTTAAAATTTTGACCGCATGCAGTTACTGAAGAAGTCAAATTTTTGAGGATGGTTTACATCATAGGTGAGTTAGGGGTGGTTTTACAAATCAGGGTACCTCTTGGCTGAATACAACAAGTGACCCATAAAAAAATGTCATACTTTTTCATAAAAAGGATACTTTGCACTTAAAGACCACCAAAATGCACAACCTACAGCTGCCAAGAAACCTTTGAAATGCTGATGACGGAACAAAAATATGAAGCATATGTACTGGAAAAAATTGCTTAAAATCACCGTCTTCATTGATGGAATGTTAATTATTTTGAGTTTACAAGCCAAGGCCTATCATTAAATAGAACATTTGGACAACATTCAACATTACAGGAATAATATTTGAAGCAAGGGTAATTAATTTCACCAGAAACTAGAAGAATGGGACCAATTCGGGAAATGTGTGGTTTCATTTGGAAATTTAGTGGGAAATCCGTCAAAAAATGTCCTCTCAGAATTTAGGCCAGATTAAAGCTTAAACTAAAATGACATATTGATTTGTGGTGATTTTCTTTAAAAAATATAGTTTATTTTCATACATTGTAGTAAACAATGGTGGGCTACCCATTAAGTTTACACGTATGACATGATACAAATGTTAGAAGTCAGTGTTCCGTCAAATTCTGTCCTTTCCGAAAAACTGAGTTGAATAACCATCAAACTGTTCCTGAAGACCTCACATCTCCAAATTTTGAAACTACTGTTTGAATGATATCGATGACAAAACTATTTAATACTTGAAAATAATCAAAGCCTTTTTTTTCACCCCAAATGTAGAAATGAATCAAGTGTTCGTCAAAATCTTGTCCTCTCTGAAAAGTGTAACACTTCGTCAATCATAAAAATTGTTCACGAAGACATGACGGCCTCAAAAATTTTGGAATTATATTCTCAACTTGCCTACAATGTAAAAACATCAATTTGAAAAGAATCAGGTGAGACTTCATTTTGCACCCCAAATGAGACAGCAGAAGTACCCTGATTGTAAAACAACCCTTAGATGGAAATGTTTCTGTCCTCTTTAAGTCACTGAAGATTTTTGATATGATATCAGGCTGCATCCTGTCAACAACATAGTGAGATTGTTGGGATCCATGCCATTCTCTGAGAAAGTTAGTGGATTGGATGCATAAAACCATGTTGGTCCATTGGATTCAAATACCTCCATTCTCTGTAAGTCAATTAAGGAATTTAACATATCAGGAAGATCTTGCTGTGCTATTTTGTTGTTGATTTGAAATCCTTTCCAAGCTCTTTTTTAACAGTAGAAGAAAAGGTAGATCTTGCTATATACCTTGATGTAGAAGACTTAATTTTAACAATTGCCAAGCCATTAAAGAAGTTTTTTGTGTCAGGTGCCTTTATCATTGCCAACAGGTTAGCTGTTTTTCACCCACTTAAGGTATTTCGTATATCACATGTTACAATGAGTTAACATTGTACAAGATTACGATAACAGATGAGTTGGATTTGGATATCATGTTACCCCTCAAGACCATCAAGAATGTTAAGTTACAGCAATGCATTTTTTGATTGCAAGACAATTTCTTGAGAAATTCATAGTGAGCATGCCTTCCCTTTCCACAGTGATCTTTACAGCAGATATGTTGAGTGAATTACGGAGAAACAATTCCATGTGTTGTGTTCAATAAAGGAATTGACAATTTTGGAAGGTAAACTTTCTTCAGGTACACTGATAACATGTTTAAACCATACCTTATCACTTAGAAAACTCAGTTTGGTGGATGTTTGTGTGGAGGGGAGAGGTCGGGAAGGTTGGTTGGAAATAGAGTGCATGTCGGTGGCACAGATCAAGCTTTCATATTGTAAATTCAATCCCGAAACACTGCTGAAACTATTGGCATCAATGCATTCTGAAAGATTGGAACTCTATCGTTTTAATTATAAAAGCCAACTTGATCTGACCTCTGCTATGTGGTATGAGTCAGTGTTGTATATCAATATTTCACACAGTTCTATTACTGCACACGCACTGATGCATTCCTTAGGTTGTATGCCATCATTAGAGGAAGAACTTTTAACATTGTTGGCTTTCTTAAAGAGAGATGGGATGCCAATGTCTTAGTATCGTGTAAGACTGTAAAAGAACTAAACGTGTCACACTGTGTTGGCATTAGTGCACGCACTTTGATGCAAACTTTGCGGTTGCATGCCATCTTCTGAAAATCTTCAAGTTGTTAGTAGTTCAATTCTGATA
>JAMKCH010024746.1:0-68462 GCA_023653785.1 Ophioderma brevispina | reverse complement strand
ACTACTAGTGGTGGAATTACCGCACTTGCCACTTAAAGGCAAAAAAAAACACTAAGAAAACAGTTTTGGGCTTAAAAAAATTGTTCTTGGTATAAGGGAGTTCAGTAAAACTATTCCCAAAAACCTATCCAATATTGCATGTGCCGATATTTTCCAAGATGCTGACACTTATTGACACCCATAGGGGACATCTTTTATTAATATAGCTAGGGAATATGATGTGTGGTGTCAAAATAAAGATTTTCAGGGTCAAGGAGTCAATAAAACTAGTTTCAAAACTGTCAGATGAAATATTAAGTAATGGAAGCTTATATACGCACGATTGCCAAAATGACCAACATATAAAAGGCAAAAATCGTGTAATACCTCATACAATACAGCACCTAGGATGACTATTTTGGTGACAAATGTATGTTTTTTAGTCAAGGATTGTAAACAGCCAATTCTCAAAACTGTCAAGTGAGTCGTGAGTCATTTTATTCATGAATCACCAACGCGACACCCAAAATGTGGACACCTTGAAAACTCTGTAAATATCATCACAAAACATATATCTGGAATTGCATGGGATTTTTTTTATTTTTTTTAATATAATTATCTTGACACTAATATTTGTTTCTTTCAGTATGTCAAGGTAAAATGGCAGGCGATTTCACACACATAAATGACCATGGTCAGGTGACACCTGTTGGTATTAATAGGAACCCTGAGGCGCAGTTATGAAGTTCCAAGTAGGAGTTACTGAGGATTTGGAGTTGGTATAATTCTCAAGCACCTGGGTTATTATTTATTCATTTTGCCACATTCAGCCTGACATTGCACGTACGCTACACTCTTGGGGTATTGTTTAAAAAACATTGGACTATTTGGAAGATGTGACATTTATGGGAACATAAACATCACCTTTAGCATCATCTGTAGCATTCTGAAAATGCCTTCTCGAACTCCTAGACTCCTTGAACCTGAAAACACTTATTTGGACACAAAATAATCTTCATAGGGGACATAATAAGAATGCGGTTTTCTTAGATGGGATGTCGGCCATCTTGAAACAGGCCTTGTCTGTAATTGTCACAATCAGACAAATTCTGGCAATTGTATTGGAACATCGTGAATCCAGACCAATAACATTGGTGACCACTTATTCGACTTAGTAGCGTATTACCTTTAAAATGGCGGTCATTTTGGAAAATGTTGGTTTATGCGAATTGCCATCACTCTTAATTTGGTAATCACGTATTTTCGTGAGCTTACCACACCCAATGATCCGTTATTAGAGTGATTGCAAATTGTTCATTATTCCGGCCTGGTGGTAGAAATCTAAGGCCTTTTCACCTCATGCCTGAGCACATCGGTTCGTACTTTACGGTTCGTACTTTACGGTTCGTACCTTTACGGTTCGTACTTTTACGGTTCGTACTTTACGGTTCGTACCTTACGGTTCGTACCTTTACGATTCGTACACTGTTACTATTGTTCTAAACAATGCGGAAAACAGATCACCCTGCCATAAACCGAAGGTAACCGCTGGTCAGTTTTAAAAGAACCCAACTAAACCCTTTTACAAAACATAAATTCACACCTTTCCTAGAAACCACCTTCGAGTAAAATATCGTGACTATTCTCGTTGCCTCGTATCGTATCTGGCCTCAATGTCACGATAAGCGTAACGTTGAAAAATGGATGTAATGTACTTAATTCCTTATTGATGTTTTACGGTCTTAGCATCATTGACTGAGAGTAGGGTTATAAAATAGAATCCCCATTCTAGAGTTTGGGGAAGAAGGTTTTGAAGATTGTTTTTTTTTTTTTTTTTTTGTTATAGTTTTGAAGGGGGGGTGCCGAATCAGCATTTTTTTGGGTCCAACCCCTGGGAATGTGGGGAAACTTTGTAAAATAAGGTGTAAAAGTAGTACAGGGGGGGTTACATTTGAAATCACGTCAAATGGCGTTTAAATGTATACCAAGTATTTGTTCTCATTATAAACTAACAAAAATGGCTAAAAAAGCTCTAGTTTGTATAGGGTTCCGGCCTTTTAGTTTAACGGCTAAGCCCTGATAAGTTCAAGGTCATTATGGCGCAAAAAAAATCAATACTCAGATTTTGTTGAAACCGGTTGTCAGAATTATTGCCCTGGTAATACTGAAGCAGAGGAAATTCATTTCATTCGTGGTTTATTGACTGACTGGCAGTTCGGTATACAATTTGAGGTCTCAAGTTTTGGTGACCCGATAGACCAGGTAGACCCATGTTACATTTTCCCCTAATTAATTACAGAAACCAAATGCAAAACATGGTAAAATAAGGTAAAAGAAACAATTGACACCCCTTTCAACAAAATCGAATCACTGGGTAACGTTTAACCCAGGGGACCGTGATGAACTTACTTAATAGGGCTGTACTAATAGTCGTTCGGAACCTAGACCAACTATAAACTTTGTTTTAATCCTTTTAATGAGAACAATCATTGGTGGATATTTAAATCAATTGAATCGATTTTCAAATTTACCCCTTACTAATTTTTACCCCCTTATTTACAAAGTTTCCCCACATTTCCAGAGGTTGTCGGCAACCAAAAATTCTGATCAAGCACCCTTCAAACCAATAGAAAAAACATCTTCAAACCTCTAGAATGGGGCATTCTCATTTATAACCTTGTACTAACTAAAGGTTTCAAATTATTTTAAAAAGAAAAACAAAATCCTCTTTTATTTTTTTTTTAAAAAAAAATTAAATTGGTAAAATGACAGGTTCTGTCAATTTTGGCAAGTATTTCCGAAACTACGTCTTTGGTTGATTAATCTTATTTTTTTCAAATATGGCCACTTAAAAAACTATTTTTTTAAACGAGGGGTATCAATGAACGTTTTGGCTACGAGGAAACATAAAAAAATATTTTAATGGGATTTTGATAGCCCTTTCCTAAAATTAACGAAGATTACCGATAGGGAAAAAGACGATATCTAGGAATAGAAGGAGGTATGAAAGTCAAAAAGCCAAAAACGTGTTGTATTTTTACCAGCATGATAACGAATATCAATAAAATCAACTTTTGTAAATTGGTGGCGGTAAGCCCTTTTGCATAATCAGTTCTTTCAGTATATTGCCCTCATCTGAATGATTATTAACCCCAAATCAGCACCCTTATGGAGAACTGGTTTTATCATAAAACCAATTAGGAGTGGGTTTATTCAGTAGACCGTGGATCATGGTATTAATAAGAATAAACACACGGCTCCGGTCTTGGTCATCCACCCGTTGCCGGTGTGGAAAGTAATCATAAGTCCAGCAGGTATCATAGTTCCGGGGCTCCATAGACGACAACGGATAATAAAGCGTAAAAACTAATGCTCGTTGAAAGTGTCAACTGAAATCGATTGCACTTATTGTTCACCATTGTTCCCGGACTTTCAGCCCGGAGGACTATATCCTGCCACCGGTTCGTGAGTTTTGTTGTGATGTAATATTATGTAATACACACCATTTTGTTATGATTAAGGCAGATTCACAAATGAGGCTAAAAATCACTGCATAAAATAAACTTTAGCCTCTTATTAAGCAGCTATAGTTGTTCTGGTATCTAGTTTTGTGTGTTAAAAAACTTCAAATAATACTACCTTTTAATAATTTTTTTACAATTGCCTCAGTGTCTGTTTTTCACAAATTAAAAGTTAATTAGAAGGTGTTGATTGATGTACCTAACACTAGCAAGTAAAGACAAAATGGGTGGGCATTTTAATGTGGAAAATAATGACGATAGAGGCTTTAAACTAGCATTTTATTCAGGGGAGTGGGTTAGTAAGCAAACACGCAGTATCATGGTTGTTTGCCTATCTTATATGAGCGAACAATATTTAAAAAAATGTTTTAAGCGTAAGGTTAACTAATATTATTGAAATAGAAATACTTTCCGTGATTAAAAAAAACCAAAACAAAACGATTTTTTTTTTTTAATTTGGTCATTTTTTTGTCAATTATTATTGTGCGCCGGTCAATCAACTGATCAACGTAATTTTTACTTTTTTATCTCAATTACAAGTGTATTTTGGGGATAAAAAGGACCTTGCGTACGTGATAAAGTACACCCAATATCAAAGTCGAAGTTGAAGTTATAACTATATGAATACGAGGGCCTACTTATCTCCTTAGGCGACGGCGATTTGTCCTTTCATATTTTGTGAAAATGTGCCAGTGTCGCTTAATTAAAAAAAAAGAGGTAATCCAGAGTCAACTATACCATCGTAACCCTGCGAACTATTCACACTTCAACCTTTTCAGATATTTATAAGCAGTCTAGACGAGAGTGGAAAAATGCGCTCCTTCGTACGAACTAAGAAGTCATAAAATTGCTCAAAAGCAGGAGAACACACATTTCCGTGTCTCCAAAAAAGTTCACATTACTTCCAAAATATTTTCATTTATTTGATGAAGACCAGCGATAAAGCTGCTCAGCCGAGTGCCGATCCCCAAGCTATCACACTAGAGGCAATCTAAGGAAAAGCTATAATGTTCTCGTAGAGTCAATGTGCCCAAACATAAAATAACAGTTAAAGGCTATACTTTAAAATCCCAAATATATAGCTCCAGGCAACTTAACTTACACTCTTCAATTTGCTGGAATATGACTGCCATAAATGCTGCATTAAACGAGACACTGGCACATGAAAAATAGGTTGTGGCCCATCAGATTTTTCAAAATCGATATTTGCATGGTTTGTAAAAGCTTGTGTGATACATTCGTGTCACCTGACAGGATTAAGACCATTCATTCAGGTGCCTAGGGTAAACAGAACAAGTTTTTATAATTAATGTCGCCGGCGACATTAATTCAGAGAGCGCAGACGACGGAAAATGGCATTTAACACAAGAAACGAAAAACGCACGCCGTATGCATGGTTTCCCACGACCATTCCACGGCGGACGGTCTGTGACCTTTGTGGTATTTAATATCTATGGATATTAGTAATATTACACATGTGTTGGATTAAAGTTTTGGAAAACTTAAAATTAGCCTACAAATTACTAAATGGTCCTGGTTGACCTTTGATAACCCCCTCCCTATCTGTTTTTGAATTATTTTATTTTTATTGTGGATTAAAATGTATCTTATTCTTCCAATGCGTCAAGGACTATCATTTGAGAGCAAATTGAAGAAAATTCAATTTTGTGAAAATGTGCCAGGCCGCTTTAAGTACGTGGACCCAACTTCGTTATCAAGGGCGCATTTTGAATTTTGCAGACCGGTTTTCTTTGATAGTAACAGCTTCGTTACAAGTACGCAAATTAACGCGGATACCAATTAAAAGCTGACCACCACAATCACAACTATGACAAAGTATATCAAGACCAAGCTTAGGGATGGGCTTTTGGCTTCTCGCCCCCCCTCTTGTCCTAACCTCTACCCCACCCCCAAAATTATCACCTTACCACCCCCTCTACCCCCTAAACCACTTTTCCCCTGCCCTCTCCCGACCCACCATACTACCTCGTTTTTGAAGCCTCGTGGTTGGAACACCTCCACTATCTTCCCTCCCCCCCTCACCTTCTCTAGACCATTCCACCCTCCTCTCTCACCCTCTTTTCTCTCCGCCCCCCACTCCGCCTCCACTACCTACAACCCCCTCTCTTTCTCCATTTGTGGTCCCCCTGTCCTTATTCCTTTACTTATCCAGCACACCCCCTATATCGCCCCCCCTTTCCCCATTCGACGGTTACTTTCCCTGGAACCATTATCCCATACGATAAAAAGATTATTAAAAAATGAAACCGATTTTCCCCAATGGTCATACCATAACTGTAAATAAACTGTAATTACTGTCAAACCCGTTCACATTTTGTCAAGAATGATTGACCTAAACAACAATTTTAAAGGAGACACTGGCACATTTGACACACATAGGGCGCCCCTTACGATTTTTTCAAAATCATATTTTTGAAGGGTTGTTGTAAAGCTATACATTAGCCCTCCATCTGAATGAAAAGCACTATCAGTTGATTGGATTAATCAGAAAAATCGAAAAAAAAAATCATCAAAAAATAGATTATTTGCCTATTTGCAAACAAGTACAGGAATTCCAACATACCCTGCAAGTATGGAACCTCTTAAATAACGACAAGATCGAATATTTTAGTCATTTGTCCGTAACGGGACACTCTTACTATAACACGTAATTGAAATGGAGATTCGATCTTTGTACACTGCCCGTTTTCTTCCTTTTCTGTCAATTCATCAGCTGGAAAAAGTTCAAGAAAGTAACTTTTGAGAATGTACAGAGTTATCCTCACTTTTAAGCTATTCATGAAAATTTTAAAATATTTCGACTCTTTCGAATAAATCGCTGATAGTGTCTTACGACCAAAGGGGTAGTAAACAGAACGATTTTATAAGTAATGTCGCTGGCGACGTTAATTCTGTAGACGACGGAAATGGCGTTTAATATAGAAAAACACACGCTGAAGTGATTCCCACGGCACCGGTCTGTGACCTTTGTGTTTTAAATATGCGTACGAGTATTGATATTCATGTGAATTATGCACATTGTGTTTAAGTTATGAAAATTAGATAGAATGTAGCCTGACAAATTACCTTAGATGCCTGTAACCGTTCTTATTAACGTCCCTATCTGTTTTTGAGTAGTATGTTATTTATGGTTCAATGTATCGCTATTTCCAATGGACTCCTAGACATATCATTTGAGGCAAATTGAAGAAATAGACAGAACATTTCATATTTTATGAAATGTGCCAGTGCGTTTTCAGAGCACATTTGCCTCTAAAGATGACACGCTTGATGCCCAACAGTGTAGACCAAAGGTTAGAGTTAGATCTTTTACGCGACGTAAAAAGCCCTGCGCCGGTGGAAGATGGTTAAAACAAAAAGAAGGCAATGAAGGACTATAAAATATCTGAAAAAACTATTTTGGGGATTAAGTGCTGGAAAACCAGACTTTGTGGACGGGCTTGCGAAAATTTTGAAAGAAACGGCAATGTACGCTTTTGCAAAGGCTTGAAAATGTGATACAAGCCTTTTGGTATGAAAAAAGGAAACAACTATCTTCAATACCTGCGCGAAAAAAAAATTCGTCGAGATAGTTGAGGGGCACATTTGAGCTGAAATTCCTTTAACCCACATCGAAAAGGTTGAGAATGTGAAACTAAATGGGGAACATGAGGCCGCCCATGTTTTTAAAACACAGTAAGCTTAAATTGATTCAAGGAAGGCACAAATCCTTATGATTTACTAGAAGGCAGACGGATGCTGATTTTAATATCTGCTTTGCCATTAAGTGCCTCTCACAATACTGACGCTATACAACTGCTGAATGACAATCACAACTCTGTCATGCCATAAATACTGTGCCCTTTTGGAAAAGATAATTGATAATAGTGTAGATTTCCCCATTAATCACTTTTTGGAATTAAACAAATTTGGGTGACACACCGACATTTTGGAATGTTTTTACTTTAAGGCCCAGTCTCCTACTAAGGTCAGTATTGGCCTACGAAGTACAGACGGAAGGTCGCCACCAAATGAGTTTGAACTTTTTCATTTCATTCATTTATTTATGTCAAACCAAGGATTAAAAAACACAAAAAACTACATAAACGCATACTTATTTCCACTCTGGTCTTTGCGCCTACAGTGGTAAATACAAGATACATAACACATACCTGCATTTTAAAAGTTACTATAAAATGGAATGATTGCAACATCCAAATAGGCCAGATAAAAAAATACAAGTATGACCGCAGCCCACAAATTTACCATAAAGCTTACATACACCTTTGATAAGAATCTTTGAGATTGATTCAAGTAAATGTTTTTGACTTCCTGTTTTCCATCGAAGATGGTTATAAAAAATCGGAATCGATTAACAGCCACTACATTGCAAGTACCCTAGAAATTGTGTGCCAGCAATGAATTGGCAGAATATCACAGTCATGCACTGAGTTGGGTGATTGTCTCATTATCAGTGCGAAGTCCCGGTTCCAATTATTTTCAGATTAAGACATGGTATATGCCTACAAGGAAATTCATTTTACATTTCCTAAGCAGCAAGAAACAAAACGTTTTGATTGGATATAGCGCACCCATCACAGTGTATACCTTTCTACTTCTCAGATTCATGTGACATTATGGATATATACCCATGGGGTTTTGAGAGTACCACCGAATTGGTTGTACAATGCCCAGATAGCAACACACTATGAGTTCCAATATTCTCATCAACCAGCACAGTTCCCGTGGGTTTGACTGATCTTTGTGTATTCTAGGTATCATCTATTATACACAACCTCAGTGGGTGTGTTTTTCTAAATCCGCTTGTGAATGAACGCTATTGAACTGTACCATAGGAGTTTGATACTTCATTGCCTCATAGTGTCAAGCATTGTTTTGAAAACTTTTCCTGTAAGTGAATTGTGTAATCTCGGTGCAATGGACGGTTGTTAAAATAGTTAGAATCTAGTTGATAACAGGGGGCAACTCGTCTATGAAATGGATTTGGCTGTATAAGGCTGGCATTTTCAAACCAGTGGATTTCAGAATTAAAGTTGCAATTGCTGATTATGTTTGAGGCCTGAAATATAATACTGTGGTTAATCTCTCTCTAATATACGAAGGGTTTCCTATGATATCTGAGTATTTACACTAACATATTAAGTACTAACAATCTCGCTAAGCGATGGTTGTCTTTTAAAAGACTCTTCTTGTTACATACATCCGAGCACTGTTGATTCTGAACCACGGAAGGTAGTTTTCACTCCACTATCACAGCTTGAAAGGCAATTTTTTTTTGTCCCATGATACCGCTACTAGATTTTGTGAAGGGCCATAGGCCCTGACCTGGTAGAGTAGTTATGGACATCCACAGCCTTTATTACACGAGCCCGAAGATAGGCGGGGCTTTTACCATTTAAAATACGAACACATAGATACATAATGCGAGACCTCTTAGAAACAGGAGCCCATTAATACTGCAAAATTCCCCTAGCACCAATATGCCGATCTAGGGGAAAATTTTAAGATGATCCTGATGATCTTGTTTTGGGATAACTTGCAGTTTTTGTTTGGTCTGATTTAGTTAAAGTTGATACCAATGAAAATCATAATCGAATACTTTGAATAAGAGCTGAAAACTGAAACTTCTTGGTTTACTGATTTAAAATACCGACTTTTCTTTTCTACTGAGAAACCACTCTACTGTGTGCCTACTCCTGATAACCTTGTTACCAGTTATTTCACCACTTAATGATTGAGCAAGAGCCATAGCCCAAGATATTTGATTCGGTTTTGGGAGTAATATTATCATGACATTTGATCTTCAGTTCTGAGTGTTTCGCAAGTTACCGTGTTCGGACCATAACAGAAGACTCAGTTTTGCCCCAGATAGAGAACAATTTAAATTAATCATCAACCACTCGTTTAACCGCCGCAACGCTGAACTGAGTCGATCCTGAATGACAAAAACTTCCCTATGCTAAACATCAGAGCCGAGTCATCAGCGTAAAGACCAGTTTTACAGTCAAGTGAGTCAACAGCAAACCATCTCGTTGACATGAGCTAAGGAACAGCAAAAGCCCCAAGATTGAGCCTTGGGGCACCCCCACACGACATTTCTCTAGGGTGATGAATGACCCATTTCTGTCAACGACCTTCTTCTGCCAAGTAAGGTCCTAAGTCAAACCACTTGATAAAATCTCACCATACCAAGGGCCCTCAATTTAATGCAAAAGCCTTTTCTGGTTCCACTGTATCGAATGCGTTCTGCAAATTCCAAGCACAACCATGCCCGTGTAGTTACCCTTATCCCATTCCCCATCTAATAAGTGAGGACAAAATGTATTAAACAAGTATCATTTTAAAAGCTACCGTGCTTACCACCTTTTGAACGTATTTTTTTAAAATTTTTTCATATCTGTAGTGTTAGTCATTGATATTTCTTGTGATTCGATTAATGGATAAGAAGAGATTATATATCTTTGTTAAATATTCCTGAGAACAGCAGGGTAAATGACCAGTATTATGACGATACATAATAAATAAATAGTTCCTATGTGTTATCCCATAAAAAGTGAATACCTTCTAACTATGCTAACTATGGTAGGATGAAGAGTTATTAAACTTGATTAGGAGTAGGTAATATTTAGTTAGACCTGTTCCCAATATCCGATATTGTTTTTAAGCAGTAGTATCAAAAAAATGATCAATATGATCCTTCCACGTTAGATTTTCATAGCTTAGCTACACCCAAAAATTTGATTTGTCAACCTAGTAATGATTTTATCAGTCCAAAGCAATATTTATTTCTTATGTATATCTGTTTCTGCTAACATTTAAGTGATCTATTAAGAAAATAACGGGTGAATGCAGGTATCCTTTATGGGGCGAATAATGTGTCCGAGGCGGAAAAAATAATAATGGACGAGGCGCAGCCGAGTCCCTTATTTTATTTTTTCCAGGACCGGGGGATACATTCTGAGCCCATAAATAATACTGCAAACCCTTTATTTCTTTCATTATCGAAAAGAGCGTGATAAATGAGGAAAATGCATTCGCGACCCATTATGGCGAATCATGGGCAGTAAAACCGACAAATCAGAACGCGCAATTTTCAATAATGGGCAGCAGCTAGAGGTAATAGAATTATGATTATGAAACCATTTGTTACTTTACATAATCATTATTAATTAAAAGGCAAATAACATTTTAATGATCGTCGTGAGAGTATAAATTTGCAGTGTTGGGGGGGGGGTGGGTCGTCTTCAAAAAGAACAAAGTCTAGAATAGACGAACAACAGTGGACCCATTATTGAGGATGGGACAGAGATGGTGGGAAGGGGTGGGAAAGTAGTGCCGCCTCAATGTTTACACGAAGGGTCATATTGTTTGTAGGTACATTACCGAGACATAATCCACGACTCTACTGGTTAAACATACGGCCCATTTGTGTTAACCTTCAAAACACCCTGCCACCAGCAATTTTCCCACAACCACCATTTTTTTAATTATTTTACATAAATGATCTTTGTATAGAAGTGGTTGCGTGTTGTTCTACCAAGGGAAGGAGTTGTCGATAATTAGGTAGAGATGAAAACAGGAGTGGTACGAGATGGTCCGCCACGCTGTATTTAGCGCAATGCAAGAATTTCCGGCTGCGGAGGAACCAATACGAATGCATACTTCAGGGGATGGGATTTTGACTGCCGATAGTAACCTAAGTGGATGAGGCCAGGACCATCAAGTAGCCTTATGTATCACCTGGGGGGGGGGGGGGGCAAAAGAGGACTGTTTACCAGGTTCCTAACACAATGACGTACACAAAAATGTCAATATGACCTGGCCATTCTGTAGGGTAGCTTAAGCGAGTTAGGGGCTCGCAAGGAGATTATACAGGGGTCAAATTTAAAAGTGGTAATGTTGTTGTTCATACCGAATTCGTATGTGATCACAAGGATTAAAAAAAAATGTATAGTTTGGTACTATCTCCGACACCCTTTTGCGTTATAAGCCGAAAAACGGCTTATAAGGTCAACGGTTATTTTAAATTTAGCTTCTACAGGGTCAAATTACTAGAAAAAGCTTCAAGTTCAGTGGAACATGGTCTCAATCTTATTTGTAATGTAATCACAAGTACAATAATAAGGGGTATAGTTGGGACAATGTACAATGTATAGTTACCAAGTTTACACCCAACAACCCCTATACCCTACGAGGTATAGGGGTTAGTACTCTGAGGTGGTGATTGGTAATTGAACATTGCAGATGGTCGAAAGTATTCCGACTTTTAATTGTAGAGGAAAAAAATTACAAAACAATATTGGACAGTCCACTGACATGAAGCATTTATTTAGTATTTGACCCCTGTAGAAGCGAAATTTAACCTTGACCTTATAATACGGTTTTGCCTTATAAATCCATAGGCTAGTTAGTAGAAAATATACCATTTTGGAATCTTACGTTTAGACAAATAACATTGTATACTTTTCAACACGATTGGATCAAGATTGAATACGTCCATCAGGATCAGTAGATAAGACGCTCAAAAGATTCATGGTGGTGTTCCTCCTTTTCCTTAATTCCAACTGCAATGTCTCTATGACCTTTACATTTTCCCATCCAAATTATAGCATGATTTGTGTCCATTACATGACACGTGATGGAAGATTTGTTGGAGATACAGGGAGATGAGCTGGTGGCGAATTTTCCTGCTATGTTTTTCCACCTCTGATCTATGTTCATCCAAGCGAGTACCAAATTTGCGTCCCGTTTCTACTATATCCTTACGTCCCTTAGATCTTCAAAACCCACCTGACAAAAAAAAAAAAAATCACGGAGCGGACCCCTGCCTTGGTTAGTGGGATATTGCTCCTAGATCTGACAAGAAAATACCGTTACCTCACTTTTTGTTGACTCATGGAATTAGGAATATCATAATATATTTTCATGATACTATAGACTTTCTCGTAGGATAGCACAAACATGCCTTTGTGATTAATTGGTTTGTTTGTTGTTCGTTTTGGTTTGACGGCTTGTTCTTTCAACTGTTTAAATTGTGTCCTTTACTTAAGATTCCTCCCCATTTGTATCCTGGGTTTCTGTAACGATGTTGTTGTTTTCTCTATCAAAGAGGAGTATTATAACAACTCGTTTTCTGTGTAGAAGGTTTAATGGAAGAGTAAGTAAAAGAGTAAGTAATTTAAATTACTGGTCGTGTAGTGAGGTGTGTTTTTTTATAATGCAATATTTTAACAGTGACAGCCAGATTTTATCACAATTAGTGTGTCCACAAAAGGGATACAATGATTTTGATGAATGCTGATTTGTCTACTTGGATTATGTGCTCGGTTAGTTTGGTGACCGCGTCTGCTACAAAACTGAACCACAGGACGGCAATCTAACGGAGCAGTTGCTATATCCTCTGTTCTATAGGTCTCATGAAAATATTTGCGGTAATCGGTGGAACAGGGCTGTCCATAGCTGTACTGAACAGTTGACGGTTAATCTTCTCTGACACATGAAATAGTTGTCCAAAAAGTCGCACCACATATCACATTCCAGGGTAAATCCAGTTTCCTTGGTTTGATCTTTAAGAACTCTATCTGTTTCTGGACGATGTTTCACAATCTTTACTACCTGGTCGATTTGAGTATTGGTGGTCGATGACAATTTTGGCGAGTTCCTCTGCCAAATGCTTTGAGTTTTTAACATGACACGTATTACCCACAAGATTACCAATAATGTTGACAACCAGAGGTATTGTAACTAATTGTATCTGTATAATCAACTATTGGACGCAATGGGTAGTTGGGCTTGTGAATTTTGGTAATACAATAAAGTCTGGGAATATTACCAGCTGTGGGATACAAAAATATATATTGTGCCTGACTGATTAAGCTTACTGAGTTAAGATATCAACTTACTTCTATTATTTAGGAGTAGGATCACCTGTTAGTTCCTCGTACGTTTTCTTATCTTCTAGCATGATGTTGACTTTTCTTCGTAATCTGTTGTGTCCATAACTACGATGGACTTTCCCATGTCTGCCAGTAGAATCACACTGTCTTTGTTGTGCTTTTAGACTTTTAATGGCCTGTCTTTCCGGAAGTTTCGCCGATTTTAGCGAGTTGGGTATTTTAGAGCTAAGTTGGGGGAAGGTTTTTTAGAGGCTAATTCAGTAGCGATAATAAATTTCTCCGCACATATATTGGGGAGGGGGAATGACATAATTGAGACCTTTTGCGGGAACATTGGTTCGGCATTATTCAGTTTGTATTTTGATAAATTCACCACCTATTTCTTCAGCTGGGTACCATGAACAGAGATGAAGAACAGCTTCTGGAAATCCCTAAGAAATCAAGTGGCAACTGTACGGTTTCCAAGAGAGACAGTCTGTGGTTGTCATGGCCACTCACTCATCTTGCGTTGAGAAAGATGGTAATGTTCATCGAAACGTCTGCAGTTAATAAATCCCATTTACTACATGGATCAGAAATATGAATCTTTTGAACATGATTAGATCAATTTTAAAATTTAACCCCTGTGTAATCTTGTCTAGACCCTCTCTCCCTAAGGAACCATTTGCAGCACTCAAGAACCACGTTTCAGGTGTCTCTGTCAGGCTCTCTACAGATTTAATCATCCAAACGTTTGGTTACAAAATGTCTGCTAGCTCCGGCTTTAACCAAGTCCTTAAATATCAAAATAATGTCTTCAAACTATTGAGAAGCTCTATCAGTAGGTTCTCCTTTCATTTACTCTATGCAAAAATCGGCATATCTTATCAAGGTATCGGATGTGTACAACTTGGATATTATGATATCATCACAATATCCAAGCCAAAATAGAAAATGTTTCAAAATCTTTTAATACATTCATGTCGTACCACATTTCTAAGAAGACCAATCCTGCACGATGTTAGTTTCAAATGGGCCTTAGATATAACCTTGAGTATGCATGGCATATACTTGTTTTAATGGCTTGCGACGCATAGTCTAGTCTAAGTATCTTGGGGTCTGATAAAACGATTATTTTACCGTTTCCGGTGACAGTTTTATTTCTTATTGTAATATATTTCCCGCGCAGGTGATGCTTTTACTTTTTGAATCCCGTCAGGGTTATTGAATTGTCATATTATCTTGGTCAAATCCTGCTGCATAGAAAGTTCTGATCTTATTGTTTTGGAAAAGTGCTGACGTGTTTTAGTTCTGATAGCAATGTAGTTTCAAATATAGGTTGAGATAGAGAGTATATTTAATATATCACTATATCCCAACGTCCTTTTCATAAAATTACTAACGACCTGACGATCACCGCAAAAAGGGAGGCAGCGTTTTTTCTTATTAGATCTAGGGGCAATTTCCCCTAAAACAAGGCAGGGGTCCGTGATTTTTGGTCAATTTTTTGAAAGTGCAAAAATGGCATTGAGGGACGTTAGGGATATACAATAGAGGTGGATTGCAGATGTAAAGCAGGATCCCTATACAGGTGTCATCTTTGACGCTTAAATGTTTAAGCTCACTTCACGAAGGTAAAACCTCATTTTGTTTAGTCCGGGATAAAGTTCCTATAAATAATGAAATTACAATGACAGTTTTTCATGGCGGTCATTTTGAAATAGGCAGGACACGCTAATTTGCAGCTTTGAAGAATCATATCTAAGCCTAAGTATGGGGCACCCCTTCAATATGTGAAAAAAGAAAGAGCGGATTTTTTAAAATCATGTAAATAAAATGAGCTCTAGAATGAAACAAATGCAAAAAACAGCTCGATTTTAGAGTACATTTTTAAAACTCCTTCAGAAACTGGAAGGGGAGCACACACACACACACATTCACACATACACACTTAGACTTCACTCAATCGCACAATTGCTTGGCAAGACAGCGCAAAATGGACGCCGGATCACTTGCAAATTGCTTCCGGCGGCTATATGTACTATTTCATTGCGATAAATTCCATTTAAATTTCTAATGTACACATTTTCAAAACTACAGTCGATTCGCGATGATACGTTCGTCCCCCTGGAGTTTTGGACCTATTCAATTAAGTCGGAGAGGGAAAATGAAAGAATTCAAATGCACGTGCCACACCGGATTATCTTGGAGGACACTCCGGTCATTTAACTCACTCATCTGCCACTAAATACAATTTCATTCATGTATGGAAACACACAATAGTGTATTTCAGGCCTTAACATTCCTCACAATAACATGATTAACAGAAGTCCCTGCGCCTCATTGAATTTTTCACCTCCGCAAGAATGGTACGGGGTCACATATCAGATGAATCGAGTATAATATTGATGTAAAATCAACTAATGTAGCGATTAGTAAGTTTGCTTTTCTAATATATTTCAAAAGCAATAATTTGAAAGTACGGGCTACAGCTCTTGAATGTAACTTTGAAAGAGCACTTAGCGTGAGTCAAACTAAAATAGTCACGCTTTATTTGATATGTATGTCGAAAGATTGACAATTAAGCGATAAATACATTCTGTGGTTTATACAGTGTGAGGTCAATACCCTCCAGAAAAAGAAAAAAACGGTTGGTAAAACTCATGATTAGTTTTGCTCCTTGCGACTTATCATGTGAATGTGAGCGAGAAGTGTATATTTAGGGAATTTGAGTAACAATTATAATTTAATGAAGCAAGCATTTTCAAAGATGATTTTATCAAACGAGGCATAGAAGTGTGATTCTTCAAAAGTGTTAATGATCAAGTCCTTTGTTCTGTACTCCCCTCAAAATCCAATTAGCCGATTATCCATTGTCAATACATTAGTATTAGGCCAGTCAATCTATCAAAAATAATAGCTATACCTGGAAAAAATTAGAACAGAAATTATTTTTGTTGGAAATATCTCTAAGAACCTTCCACATTAACATATTAAAAATAGAAAAAAATGGATTTGCTCGGGAAAAATGGAATATTGCATAAAACCAAAATGCCGCCAGACCTATATGTTCCAATAATATAGGCACATAGACACTTAATTTTGGGAAATATCACACAATGACTAGCATTATACAAGTGTTCTGTATGAATATAATCATAACATGTTTTACAGAGAGGGCCAATTGAAATACAAAATGGCGGTAATTTTTAAAATGGCCGCCGATTTCCCAACAAAAAAATGTTTTTATGAAAATTTATTATAAAAAAGAATGATCTGTGTCTATATTTGTATATTTGATGCTAAAATTGGACTGAATCCGTGAAACATGCACATTTCACAAAAGTATGTGTTAAAACATTAAACTGTTGTTAAAAAGGACCACCTCAAGAATTTTTAGCAGGTCCTAAATACTTGATTTCATTTCAACGTTGTTCTGATATCATTTGAACTTTCTTATCTTGGCGTAATTTTTGATAACTGTTGATGTGCTGAAATACTACTAGTAATATAAACAAACAAACCATTTTTTTTATAAACCAAATATTGGTTGCGGTATTCTGTTACCGTGCTGTGCTCGGAGAGGCACAGAGAAGCAGAACGACCTGTGGAATTTAAAATCACACGAAAAAAGTTTTGGACCAAATAATAAATATTTAACATGCTTTCACTCAAAGAACCTATCATGTACTGTACTGATGAGACGGCCGATAGGTCCGGACCGTTGAAAACCTAGTTTTTGCTAAGGCTACCATGGCTTTGGACACACTTTAAAAGCAGATAATTTCGGCAATATTAGGTAATGAAGCCTTCATTTTAAATATATATGAAATGTTAAAGTATTAATTTATCCAATTTCAATAATGACTGAGATCTCATGTCCTCATGTCGCGAGGTGTCCTGATCCCTTTTATACTATTGCCAAGGTTACCTTGCCCCGGTGTAAAGAAACTGAGTGTCCCCCATGAGAGTGTCCTAGCTACCATATGTACGGAATAAACCGTGACCTTGTAGACAAGGCCATTTGGGTACAGTGCTGAAATTATGCATGCAGCATGCAATGGAGAACACAATAGACAGTATAGGAGGTAGGACACTCAGTCACACGGACACTGTATTATGACAACACTGTATTATGACAACATTTAAAACGCTTAAAAAGCATAACATTTTGGCATATGTTAGAGAATCAAGCCTTCATAATAAATATGAAAGTTTAAAGCATTGATTTATCCAATTTCATTAATTACTGAGATCTCACGTCGCCAAAATCTCCCTCGTTAGCTACTGAGAGCACAAATGATGATCTCAAATGCCCTGTGTCTGCCAACTCAATAGCCGAGCAACTCCTCGCAAATGGTCGTTTCAAGGATATTGATAAGAATTACACTTACTCTGTCAAAAAAGAGATCACCAAACTTCGTCGAGCCCCTGGCGTGGACGGGTCACTTTCAACACCCTTCTCACAAGATGGGCCCAGGAGCCTGATAATATACCAGTGGAGTTCGTGATGCACTGCGGCCCACGATGTCTTGAATTCTACACACGTTGCCTTACCAACCAGTTCTTACCCAAGATATGGAGGAGGGCAACCATCATCGCACTCTCCAAACCAAACAAGCCTGTTGGCAACGCCGAAAACTACCGCCCAATATCACTACTGTGTGTTTCATTCAAACTCCTTGAGAGGCTGATCCTGGCCCGGCTGGAGCCACTCGCCGAATCCCATCTACCTGACGAACAAGCAGGATTTCGCCGTGGCGGAAGCACTGTCCATCAGATCGTAAAACTCACAAATGATATTGAGGAGAGCTTTGAAAAAGCGTCGTAAGCCAGGCGTCATCTTGGTGGACCTTACTGCAACATATGACACGGTGTGGCACCAGGGCTTGACACACAAGCTTCTCAGGACCATCCCGGATCGTCACCTTGTACAATTCATATGTAATATGCTTGCAAACCGTACCTTTGTTCTTAACACCAGTAGGAGCAGAGAAGTGACTGTGTCGTGGAGGAACGGAGTTCCCACCCAATAGTTCCTCGCTCCCATGCTGTTCAAATTGATGTTATCAGCCGATCTACCTCAAACAACATTCCTAGACAATATGGCTACGCCTCTTTGACGATCTTGATCTTCTTCAATTGGACAGAAGCTGGACTGAAGGTGAAAGTACACTTACTGAGATATGGCCGGCGCTACTTGCAGCATATCTCAAGACCTGAGACTCAAGCTGAGTGAAGCCAAGTCCACCAATACTGCCTTCCATATAGGGGGTTGACGTGTAGTGATCTACTCGATTAAAATTTTATATAATCCATATTATGGTATTTACACGATGAGGTATTAAGGAATCTTAAATAAAAAATCGCCCCCCCCCCCCCACACACACCCCCCCCCCCCACACTTCCCCACAACCCGGGGTCCACCGCTTTGTTTTGAGCTATAGCCAAACAAAAAAATTGAAGTTTAGATCGACTACCAAAATACAAAATTTTCCGATAAAAATTGGGTAATTTCTAAATATTGTTGAGGCCCGATGTCGTTCTTCAAAATTTGGAAATAAAAAAATGAGGTCACCGACTTACTTTTTCCATTACACGCCGAAAACCACTGAATTTGGACACTTTTTTTCAATGGTCGTCTTGTTGGCGGCGAGAAAATCCGCGCCACATTAGGCACGCAGCAAAGCAGGAGCGCAGGCGTAGAGATGCGCGATTTTAATAAACGCAACAAACGCACATTGAGTCGCGGTATCTGCGCATAAGACCTTCGCAGCTCAAAACTAAAATTCTTCCATTTGTACATGATGGCTCTAAACAGAATTTTGAAGTGGTAAAGGCAGCTTTCCGTAAACAATCACCACGTCAAACCCCTTACACCATGGAAGCTCATCGCCACCTTCAACCTCAATGGAGCGATTCTGCCATACCATCCTACGCCAACTTATCTGGGAGTGAAGCTTGATCACCAGCTTACTATCTGCAGCATCTCGAGTCAGTATGTGAACGTCTAGGTATCTTTGAGGATACTCCTGTCCACCTGCTGCGTGCTTCATGGGGTGCTAGCCCATCCACTCTACGCACACTCTGGTCACAGTGATGCTGATATCACACAAAGAAGCTGCCCCGGGGAGGGTGGGGGGCAATCACATATGAAATGGATATGGGTGTAAGGCTGGTGCTTTGCGAAATTTGCAACATTTTTCCAATGAAGTCATTTAGAAAATTTTTCAAACATTCACCCAATTAGGGGTCTTTGAGTGAACATTTTCCCCAATGGGTCGTTGGGTGACGGTTTGGTAAAATTTGAAAAATATTTTTTTTAAAAATATGGTGACATTTTCAAATAATGGGGTCAGGGTGAAAGCGAAGCTGAAAATGGGGTCTAACAGCCTTACATGCGCGTCACCACCAAGATGGGAGCGCCCCCCTGGATCTGGACACAATACTCACGAGACCATGAGAGCCATTACTGGTTGCTTTGTCCCACTCCATCCGAGTTTCTACAAGTGCTTTCAGGCATTTTCCACCTGCATCAAGAACATCATGCACATAAACTGGTAATAGGCTCTGTTGGACAAGCACCTTTGCATATTCTGCTGTCAAAGAATAACACCAGCTTCGCTACAGAGACAGCGCTCTCGTCGACCTTTCTGTCGACATGCGCTGCTTAAAAAACTCTCCATCTCCCCATTCAACTTCTTACAGCATGGACACTGCTTGGCTGATACTCCAAGCCAGCCCAATTCACTCTCACACCTATGACATAACTCCACCTTTTAGGGCAATCATTCCACGTAAGAATGTCACCTAGAACCAGGTATTCGCACAGGAGCCGGTTGTTTCAACAGCACTATGCACGATATGGGGGCTTCGACCATCTCCGCCTTCCATGTGGCGTCCACAGAGGCTGCGGATCACTTCTCATTGAGTGCCCTACCTTCGTCCACCGTGGATTGACTTCTCAACCCCAACCAATCAACAGTGAGCTTGGCTCCACCAACTTCACACATTTTTAACTGGTACTCATAGCAAGAGGTGAGGATGGCTCTCTCAACATGTACTTTAAAATGGCTATATCAGGATTACCTGACAAACCGACGTAAAAAAAGTATTAACTTTTGGTTTTGGCGGGAAAGTAGGAGGCATCTTTAGACATTACAGCCAACTTGCATTATTATTACTCCAATGTACATAAACGTAATAAATTTAGGATATCTAAGCCAAATAATATGTGCAATGAACAGTGATACATAATACTGAAAAAATAGTGACTTTTGATTTTAGCGGGAAAATAGCCGCCATCTTAGAAAATGGCCGCCATATTGTATTAACGTCAGCCAAATATAAAAGTCATCTCACATTTGTCATATCCATATGAAATAATATGTGATAATGGTTACTTTTACAATAAACATCTGAGTTATCATGCAGAAAGAATCAATAATAATTATTGATTCTGAAAAATACGGACTTAAACGGCCATTTTGGTTTTATGCAAATTACCATTTTTTGCCAAGCTTCAATTTTTTTCTATTTTTAATATGTTGTTTGGGAAGGACTTCGGAGGTAATTGCAGCAAAAAGTATTTCTGTTGCAATTTTTCCAGGTCAAACCACAGCTTGACTGGACTATATGCTATACAATTGAAAAGCAGTTTACGGGGACAAATTAACGAGAGTACTTTAAAGTGGATGTTTCATGAGATAAATTCTTATGATGGCATATAATTCAAGATTTTCTCTAATCTGATGATATCCTTATAACATCTGTAAACTAATCTAAAATGAATCCTTCTTTGGCTACATCAAATATTTATGTATCGCAAATGTCCATGTCCATCTAAATGGATTGCTAGCAGGACAAATCCAAGTTTAGATTAAAAATTTGAATCAAAATTGAAATATAAATCCAATACATTGAAAGTTTTAATCAATATTCAGATTTGACCTTCATTTTAATGTAAGAAATTTAGAAAGTTGATGTCATATTGAATGAGCAAAGGGCATCTTATATTTACCTTTAATACGAACCCAGGGTAAAGAAAAAATAAACAGACAAAGTAAAGAACTAAGATTTTAAAGACCTTTTAAAGGTGCGTGTTCCGATCGTCTTTGGGACCCCCTGATTTACCCGGAAGGAGTATCGATTTTGATATCAGATAAAAGGCCGTATTTTCTCATTGTCGGTCTGACTGAAATTTGAGCCTTCAAATCCATTTGATTTCCAAGATATAAACAAAAAACACCGTATTTATGGTTAACCATCAATATTAGCACAGTAGTGAATAGGGCTTTGCAATATGCATTATTGCTTCTACCGTCAAAACCGCAAGTGCCGGTTTCTCATATCAAGTCGAGAATACAATAGACATAAATCGGAACAAGCACCTTTAAAGACACTGGTCATTGAGTTTGAAACAACGGAATTGCTGAATTAACATATTTTCACATTTCATACCATGTTCCTTTTGAAAGGTTTATACTCATTTGCTTCTGTTTCATGTGTTTGAGGTTTTGGCCGGGACTATTCCAAAAATAGGAGTATTTGTTGTCGAATGTGACGTTCTTTGGATTGTCGTGTGTTATAATCAAATGCCATTTTTAAGTTTTAAGAGTCCCTACTCAAGGAGGAAGAGGAAAAGTAAGTCATGGTGGTATTGACGAATGAGTACGTTGGAGTGTATAAATGTTATGGTTTTTTATGTCTTAACGAGGGTAAAGGGCGGTCTGTGTAAGCTTATCATAGGGAGTTAGTTGACGTCCTTATATTTTTTTTCTGTTGAAGGTAATGTATAAAAAATTGTTAATGTCCATACATTAAATATAGAAGGTAAAGTGTGATGTGAAGTATGTGTTGGGTCTCCTGGGAAAGGCTTTACGAACACCATTGTATTTAGCAACTATTTTCGACATATAAAGTGTGTTAAAATGACCCACTAAGCATTTCAAAGAAATTTTGAAGGGTTCTTTCACCCTACCAGTACATAATGTACTGGTAGGGTAATCATGTTATGTTGTATTTCGCATTCTACGCTGATAAAGGATAACAGTGCCCTAACTACTTCCAATAACATAATAATGTAGACTACCCGTCTACATTATTACATTAAGCCATAACATAGTTTTGGATGGATAACATTTTCAGAATAACGTTTCTGAACGAAATATTGTTGGAGCCAAACTAATGATTCATGCATTAAAATTATTTGACTTCTAACACATGGTCAATTAATTTGTTTCCAGATATGCCAAACTTGACAAATGTCTTATTATTTTAGACCGTGTGCATTGTGTTTGTTTGCCTTTACTTGTGTTTGTGCTGTAAAGTATTGCCATAACGGCGGAGTTGTTGTGTTGTTGAAATGGGGCAACACGTTAGGTCTCTATTATACCATACGTTATTAAGGTAGCTGCTAAAATAAACCAGGCATCCAATCCTTGGTGAGACGTCTTTAGATTGATAGTGTACACACTAGCAAGAGCTTAAAACCCCCAGCAATAACATCCCCTGAACAACAACAACAAAATTCTCTTCAAAATGTCTACCCTTTTGACTAACTTTGCTGAAATGATGAAAACTACTCTAAAGAAGTTTAACACGATTGGAAACTACCACTTTTCATTGTAAATCAGCTCCTAACTGAGTGGCCATCCCAGGATTCAATACAGGTCGTTAGTGTTTCTTCACAGTGTTCATCTTGCGGTATGCCCATATGAACTTGTATATAAAAGAGTCTGCACAAAACGTTTTAATGCTTTCCTGGCCAACAGTGACATGCTGATTTCAAATCTAGATGGTACATGGGGAAATGTAATTGATGTTTTGGTTTAGTTTTTTTCATAATACAATTTTGACACTAATATTTTTCCAATACAGAATTTCATGGAGAATCTGAAAATCATGGGTGTCATTTTTTTAAAATGTGTTCTTTACATTATAAGGGGGCAACATTTGTACAGGGGTAAACAATAAAAGTGTTTAAATTCTTTTAAAATACATACCCATCTGTTCAGTTGCTCATAAGGTTTCTAAAATGTATAGTTTGCCATATTTAGGACCTAATTTTTTAGTACAATAGGCTCAAGACAGTTCAAGGTCATTATTTCTAGAATGGTCCGATTTATTGAAAATGGTTTTAAATCGTTCATTGGGTCATACTAAGTAAGAAAATGTATATAGTTTCTGTGTTTCACCTTTTAAAGTGAGACGTTTACAGATATGACTAATGATCTCCCCTAGACCCTGTGGACCACGGCCATATTTGCCTTCTTAATTATCATTAAAAATGTCATTGACAATGCGACCTGTATATTTTCGGCTTCTTTACAGTAAGACGAACAATTTGACACCATTTTAAAAACAAACTGGTGAATCTGAAGTTTTTACCCCCAGTGTGACCTTGAACCCGTTTTGCCTTCTAACTCTTGTACTTAACCTACGATAGGGCAAACTATAACCTTTCTGTAATCCTTGAAAGGTACTAAACAGAGGTATAAACTTTAAAACACACTTCGCCCCGTTTTATATTTGGACCCGGTATAAAAACCTTTCCCCTAGAATACATCCAAAACACATTTAAAAAAATTACATTAGATTTTTGGAATCCTCACTACCATTTTGATTTAGAAAAAACCTTGGTTGCAAGTATTGATATGAATTTTCACAAAAATACAGTTCCAACTGTACTATTTTGTCATCTTGGGCATTTTGAGATATGGAAGGGAGTAACTTTCACAGGGGATAAAATTGTAAACATTTCATATGCAAGATGTAAAGACATTTTTAGTCTTACTGATTACCCTCGTCTATCGTCTACCCGAAGAAGGATACCACCCCCTTCGGCGTTTTTTTTTCACCTGCTAAACCCCCCTCTTTTGTGCAAATTATTCTCATGTTGTAGTTGTCATTTGACATTTTACGCTCCTTTTCATCAACAACCATCCACTCGGGGTATAGGTAAAACAGGGTGAATCCCAACGTTATGGATAGAAGTACCACAATGCCTCATAGCCCACCCAAATAAGCACAGACACTACGTGGTGTTTGGGGGTCCAGTGGATAGCATGGTCCTCCTCTTTCCTTCAATGAGTACCAACATGACTAGAATTGCGTCTGAATTACGTCATTAAGTTCGCAGGTCGGCAAAACTGTCAAATTCCATAGTACACATAGTGAGAAAAATTGGAAATTAATTTTTTTTCAAAGCCAAAAGCCTCAGGAATATCACATTTTCATGCGGTTGTTTTTGTTGCTATAATATTGATTTTTGTATAAATCACGGTAATGATCGTGCCCATAAATGAATCACTAGATGTTGTAATGACAGGTTTCTGTGTCCCCAATGAACATAATCTGTAACATATCCCTTGAACGTCCATCTTTGTTAATATATTTTATCCATAGCTTTCATTCGTGGAATAACTTTTGAAGTCCCGTTTAAATTAAATCCTGGCCGACACAAAGTGCATACAATTTTGGTGTCAACCGCAATAGGAAACATAACGACTGGAAATCCCTTCAGACTTTCTGTCGGCGATTCCCGCCGGCATATACTATCTAAAAGTATTCCCGCTAATATAGCTTTCAAGGATTTACGTACAATTGCGTATATCCATATGGGTGATTGATTTTTATCAATAATCTTGCTATTTTTGTTCACTTCATGCAAAGAAAACAATGTTACGGTCACCGTTGACCAAGGCCAAAACCACCACCCTCAAACTAACACTACGGATTCAAACTCTCCTGAATAGGACTATACAATACACTGTGAACTTGCATTACAATTTTAAAACAAAGTATTTATTTTCATTGTGTGTTTAAATCACATCGCATCAAACATCAATTAGTTCTCAATAATCAAAAGATTAATCTATAAAAAGTTGTTAAGTAATGAACTACTAAACTTACAACCTGGTGGTGTGCCCGCGACCGCGGCTGCAGCAAGATACTATTAAGATGCAGAACTTGCAAATAGTCCTGGCGAATATTCCACCGTAAAACTTCAATTTCCAGTAGTGGGACGTTTCCACGGACTCACTTGTCCTTACTGAAGAAACCAGCTCCTAATGACTCCCTATGCTCGAGGTCGACTAATATAAAGCCAAGTACTTGCTGTGCCTTGTTTATTCCTTGGATAACTCAGAGGCCACGAAATTCGGAAACCGTAAGACGGCTACAACATCGGACAAAACTGGCTGGAACGGAGACTCACTATGTAAAACAATGTCCACTATAATGGAAGACAGTGTAATAAACTACGACTGAAATTACTATCAACTGTCAAACTTGGAGCAAAACTAGAATGGGCACTATAACTCTACTATTAACTATGGAGTAAGATGTTGTAAATACTCTGACTCATACAATCTTCTCTCGACCAGGGCCTTTATCTGTCCGCTCAAACATTCTAGAAGGATCGAGGTGGTAGTTCCTCTCTATATGAGTCCATGTGCTAATATAGTCCATTACATCATAAGTCTGGAAATACCATGTACTGTATAGATTTTGGATCTCATAGCAGCTACTCACTCCTGTGTAATTATACAGCAGTGCGCCACGTATGGTCAGACTCCCTACCAACCCACGACCTTGGTTATCTCCTAAGACTCCAGACTTTCTATGGAATTCCCTAATGTTCCTAGAGACGCTTCTCCGGTTTTACTGTTTTTCTTTGAGATCTTCTGTATTTCATTCTATTTGCTTCACACACACCAGTGATTCACATAAACCAGGTATCTTTTATATTATTTACTTTAGACTAATTTATAATATTGTTATGTGCTAATTTATGACTTAATCTTGCTCAAAGTGGAAATCAATCATTGTTATTTCTTGGGGCTGTAACACCCTCCCCCTTTTTACATAAAGAGATTTCACTCTGTACTGGTGCTTGTTTTTTATTGGTGCCACAATCACCCACATCACATCATGATAAGCAGCAGTGGTTCTACTTAGGGACATCAGGAAAAATCTCTCAAACCATAATCACTGCTTGATTTCGCACTGTTGATCATCTGAAAAGGGTGGCCCAGCTTTTGTATCCAAATCTTTAAGCACATCTGAATGTATGCAATTTGATTGGATAGTCAGGCTCTTGTCATCACTGATTTGATTTTGAACATCTTTCAGATTCACTGATTGTCATCTTTTTTACTTTCCCATCAGTAGAAACTCACAGAGCACACTGGTTGGCAATGCCCATATCATTTCTACCTACATCCTCCTTCAACATATTTACATGGCACAATTGCCAACTCTTACGCCTATCTAGCGTTTTGACTATGTAGTCAACTTCATTTACTTGTGATTTCTACTGTATAGGGACCATTGTATCTGGCCTGCAGTGGATTGTCCAGGGTTGGAACAAGATAACAACTTGTCTCCCGGCCTAAAGACCCTACTCTTGGCCTCTTGATCGTACCACTTCTTCATCTTGGTCTGGGCTTGTATTTCAAATTCCCCCTGTGCAATTTCATTCATTGGCCCTATTGAGCCCCTATACTTAAATTTGAGGGAAACGATAGTCCGAAAGGTTGGTGTCAGTTTTCATCATTCAGCCATTTCCTTTCTTCTCCTTTAGGAGTTTCAGGGACCGCGAACTGTACGCTGCCCAAACTAACCTCAAAGGTACTGAAACCTAGAGTTTCCTGAACTCTGCCTCCCTTGTAGCAAACAATAACAATTGAACTCCCTCCATCCAGTCCTTCTCAAATTCCCAACAGTAAGTCCTAATCATATTCTTTAGAGTTTGGTGTAATCTTTCCAAGGCTCCTTGGGACTCGGTCATGGTAAGCACTGGACAATACTTTCTATCCCTAACTCATACTTCACTTGCTGAAATAGACCAGATGTGAAATTTGACCCCTTATCTGATGATTGACTTAGTAGGCCTACAAGAGTGAAAAACTTGGTCAAGCCTTCACTAACAGTTTTTTAGCCTAATATTCCTCAGGGTATGGCTTCAGGAACTGGTAGAGGCACACTTGATAGTAAGTAGGTACTGATTACCCGAATTAGTCCTAGGGAGAGCCTACCAGTCAACTAGTGACCCACTAAATGCTCTTCCCCGATGCCGGTATCGGTTTCAGAGGAGCTGGCGGTATTTCTGATTAGGCTTACAGCACCACTTTGACAGTATGAGAAATCCTGCAAATCTCAGATACATCTTTTCTAAGTGTAGGCCACCACAAGTGGTTTCAAAATCCTATCATGTGTCTTCTTGACCCCTAAAATTTCCTGCCATGGGGACTGACCAGGGCAATGCTGATGCCCCTCCCTGTGTTAAACCTTTGGAACAACTATCTTATGAACAACTTTCACTCATCATTTGCCGGAGCTCAGGTGGCGTCCATTTCCTCATCAGCATACCATTGTGTTTGTAACAAACACACCCAGGAAAGTCCTCACACTCCTGCATGGTTCCGGCCCTTTGACTAAGGATTCTTGAGTGCAGCATCATTCTCTCTCCTTTCAAAAAATAACTTACTATGACCCTTAGGTATACTCACTTCTCCCCAGTATGCACCTGCTCAGGGCATGACTCTTGTTTTGGAGAACCTATTTCCCCTGAAGAGGGATTTTGCCTGTTCATCTAATTTTTGGTCATGAACGTGTCCTCTGAATCTAAATTTGGGACAATGTCTTCCTCCTTTGCCTATCACATTTTGCTTCAAAGCATTGCTTTTCCTAGCCAAACTCCTAGTAACTGCACAGGCTTGGATAAACTGCACTATTCCTATCATCACTATCTATTTCTGTGGCAGGGATTGTGGGTAACGATTGGTTCGGGATGTACTTTCCCGCCTTCCAAGTCATTCCCTAATAACATTGAAACGGCCTTTGACTGGAAGTTCCGGCCTTACCTCACGTATGACTGGTACTGAGACCAATCAGACTTCAAATTTCACCTTGTGAAGAGGGACCCTAATAATATTCATGCTATACCTTGATCAAAGCATTCTCACCTGTTTGGCTGACTTCACTAAAGGGCAATGACCCTCCAAAATTCTGACTGGGCACAACAGGTGTCACGCATGATCTTTATAGGATCTGGATCAACTTGTCACCATCAAGCGACACTAACCCTCCAAAACAAATGGTTTTCAAAGTCTTCCCTAACTTTCTCAGACTCAACATCTTTCTGTTTATAGCCTGAGAATAACTGTGGTCTAATGGACACAGCACAACCTATGTGGGGCATACTTCTGCTTCATGGCCCACGCTTTCCATCAACTTCCAACAGCTTGCCATAACATTACCTGAAATCCTTGCAAGTATTTGCAAGTTACATCTGACTTAAAACCATTCCCTGACTTTGGTTTGGTACTATAAGGACCCTTATTCCCCTGACTGGAGGAACCTGATGACTGTTCCCATCTTTAGTAGTACCATAGCTTTGGGATGATCTACTTTGGTAAGGCCTATTTGAATGACACTCTTGTAATTCTGACTTGACTTACTAGTCCCACCCCTACTATTTGCTGGAACTCAACTATTGTGAGGGCTTAATCATCTGCTATTGTTGCTCATTTTTCAAATCTTTGATATCGCGTTCATCTAAATGAAGAGTTTTTATGTCAGCGTGAATTCACTGTTTTGGAATTGCTCATTAAAACCAACTGCCTAATTGATTGAAGTCTTGTTTCACTTCTTGGAATGATCCACCTATCCAACCGCTGGGTTTGTTCCTGAACTCTTGCAAACTCAACATGATTTTATCTGCAAGTTTTTTCGCACTCCGAAATTTTTACCTATACGCCTCGGGCACTACTCATAGGCCTTAGAATAGATTGCTTTTAACTACTTCATAATCACTGCCTGATCAGATTGATAGGGAACTAGTAGATCTCTCCGAGCTTTCCCAATAAACACAGTCTGAAGCAATGTTGTCCTTGTTCTTTAGGCCACTTCATACATTTCGTTCGGCAATCTCTCGAAGTGTCAAACAATACTTGTCAACTTCTGTTTCCCTAGATGTCCGGAACCAATTGATGTTCCTGGTGGCATCAACACCTGACGTGTGAGGAGGACGCCTGATTTGTCCTTTTTCTAACTTTTCGTGTTTCTAATTTTGTTTTGGCTTCAATTTCTGCCAATTTCATTCGTTCTTCCATTTGTAACCTATCCTCTTTTTCTTTTTGTTCCATTTGTAATTGGCATCTAGTTCCTGCTGTTTTAGTGCTTTTTCTAATTCACCAAAATTTTTCTTGCTTTCTTTCTCTTCCTTTTCTAACTTTTGCTGTTCAAACTCACTTCTCCTTTGCTCTTTGCAATTTGGGTCTTTGCCTTTCCTTTTCCTTGTCTTGCTTTCTTTCTCTTGCATTTGTATATTGCCATTTCTATTGCATTTCTTATCCATCTGTTTTCATTTTCAAGCATTTATCTGAACTCATCCTGAATTTCCACTACATTTTCCAAACATCCCTCATCTAGTATTTCTTCCTCAACAAGATGGTTATCGACTGGTTTTTGATTATTGTTTCCTCATAGGAATTCCTGACCTCCATCCCATAATATTTTGCAATTCCGATTAATCTGGTTCTTTTAAGCACATCAAACTTTCTCCCACGAACCTCTTTGACGAACTCTTCTGCTTAGAAAAGAAGCCTCCCATCTTTCCACCCCTGCCCCTCCCCCTTACTCTTTGTGGCGAAAATTTAGAATCAGGGTTGAAAAAAGGGGGTGGAGGAAGGGAGAGCCTACGCTAGGGCTGGGACGAAGGTATGAGGTTCACAAGCAAGTCAACTAATGTGAAACAAACGCTCTCATCTTGTGCTGAGAGAAGAAGAGATTGAATTCCACTATCGCCCCTGGACCCCTTCATGGGGTTAATCTCCGGCATAGGAAGGGTGATAGGCACATGCGCTGGACGGGTGTAGTGACCTTGTCCCTGCCCGGGCCCGCTAAACTCGTTGACGGGAATATAGTCTCGCTCACTGTCTCACTCCAACCTAGATCTCCCCCCCCCCGCCCAGGCCGGGTGCCTCCCCAGTGTACCGATTTTTCCTTCCTACTTCTACGCCAGCCCTCGTGCTTTGCATGTATTGGCCCGAATGTATTTCCCGGACAGAGGCCCCCAATATTTTGTTCCGGGCACCTTGACTAAGGCCAAAATCACCTCAAACTACGGATTCAAACTCCCGAATAACTAGACCACTACACTTTTACACTTTGATTACAACTTTTAAAACAAAGTATTTTAGTTCCATTGTGTGTTAAATCAATCGCAATCAAACATCAATTAGGTTATCAATAACATAAATTAATCTGTAATAAAGTTGTTAATTATGACCACTAAACTTACTACCTAGTTGTGTGCCGCGACGCGGTCCTGCAGCAAAGATCACTGATTAATATGCATACTTGCAAAGATCCGGCGAAATTCCAGCTGGCAAAACTGTCAATTTCGGTCGTGGACGTTTACCACGGACTACTTGTCCTTACATTGAAGACACCAGCTCCTAATGACTCCGATGCTCGAGGTCTACTAAATATAAAGTCCAGAGTGCTGTACTTGTGATTATCCTTGGATTAACTCAGAGGCCACGAAATGCGGAAACCGAAGACGGCTATACAGTCGGACAAAACTGCTGGAGCTGAGACTACTATGACAAGGTACACTAGATTGAGACAATGTATAACTACTACTGAAATTACATCACTGTCACTTGGAGCAGACTAGATGGCACTAGACTCTACTAATACCTTGGAGTAAATGTTGTAAATACTCTGACTCAATCTCTCTCACCAGGGCTTTATAGATCCTCTCAAACAATTCTAGAAAGGATCTAGGCCTCTCATATATAGTCATGTGCCTAAATCTCGTCCATTCATCATAAGTCTGGAATGCCTCTACCATTCCACAGGTACTGTTTAGATTTTGGGATCTTAGAGTACTCACTGACTGTGTAATTATACATCAGTGCGCCACCTATGGTCCAGACTCAAAGCTACCACCTTGGGTTGATCTCCTAGAACTCAGAACTTTCTAATGAAACAACTAAGGTTCTAAGAAAACTCTATAAGCACGCTGTCTTTACTTCCTCCGGTTTCTGTTTTTCTTCTGAGCTCTTCTGTTTTTTCATTCTATTTGCTTCACACACCAGTATGCACATAAACCAGGTATATTTATATTATATTACTTAGACTATTTTACTATTTTATGTGCTACTTTTAATTACTTATCTTACTCAAAGTGAAATAAGTCATTGCTAATTCTTGGGCTTGTAACACACCAACAGTACCAACCACAGCAACAACAAAACTGACAACAATCGCATAGCACTTTATTACAAACATTGATGAACCGCGCTGAAACGGAAACTGGAAACGCCGCAATGAGTATTGAGTTTTTCGTATAAGATGAGCTTGCTAATGAATTCTTGTCCTTTCTCTAGAGGTGGAGAATTACTTGACAAGATTGCCCTTGTTGTCGCTCCAGGGACCACAATTCTACGGTGATACATCATCAAAATATAACTGAATTTAGACATTTGATGAAGGTCATTGACATTGTAGTGACCTTTCCTAGCAGACAGTGCGACTTACTTTTTATGCCATCATGCTGGTTATGGGTAAAGCTTTCACCCCAACCCATCCTTACGTCCAGATATTACGCAGTATTGTTATCGTGAGCTGTTTTTTGTTAAATTATTTTAAAACTCTCAATAAATTTATCAGGCTTATCATTGACAACCACATGGAGCGTAAACTCTCTTCACGAGTTATCGCCCAGTTGCGAACACTTCGATCTTAGATGAGTGTAGTGTATTATCGACTTTCTTGTCGGACTCACTAGGCTATGTTGATAGCATATTCTTAGATGAACATATTCATTCAGCCTTTAGGTCACTAGGCCCAGGCCAATGCAGGCAATTGACTTTCACAATCCATTACAATATCTTACTTGGCATAATAAAGTTCAGACTTCAGAAATTAACGTACGGTCAAAGCTGGAAACCCCCCCCCCCCCAAATATCCACCCCCCCCCCCACCCCCCCCCCCCCCCCCCCCCCCCCCCCCCGCCCCCCCCCCCCCCCCCCCCCCCCCCCCCCCCCCCCCCCCCCCCCCCCCCCCCCCCCCCCCTAAAAAATTTACAAATTTTTTAACAACAAAGTATTTATTTCAATTGTGTTCGTTTAATAATCGCAATCAAACATCAATTAGGTATCAATTAATCAAAGATAATCTAAATAAAGTTGTTAATTTAATGAACTACTAAACTTTCTACCTGGTTTTGTGTGCCGCGACGCGGGGTGCAGCAAGATTACTATTAAGCTGACAGAACTTGCAAAGAGTCCTGGAGAATATTCCAGCGCAAAAACTTTCAATTTACCGGTAGTGGGAACCGTTGTCCACGGACGACTTGTCCTTACTGAAGGAAAACCCAAAAGCTCCTAATGAAACTTCCACGATGCTCGGAGGTCGACTGGTCGACTAAATCTAAAGTCCAGAGTGCGTTGCTTGTTATCCTGGGAGAAATCAGAGGCCACGACGAAATGCGGACCCGAAGACGGCTTCACAAGCGGACAAAACTGCTGGGATGAGACTACTATGACAATGTACACTATATGGAAGACAGTGTATAGCTACTACTGAAATTACTATCACTGTCAACAATTTTGGAGAGCAACTAGATGCACTATACTCTACTAATAACTGGAGTAAGATGTTGTATGTATACTCTGACTCATCTTCTCTAACCCCCGTGGGCTTTATAATATCATCTCACACAATTCTAGAGGATCTTAGTCCTCTCTATATGAGTTGTGCTTAACATATTGTCATAATACATCATAAGTCTGGAATGCCTCTACCATTCCAATGTACTGTATAGATTGGGGATCTCATAGCAGCTTACTCACGACTGTGTAATTAACAGCAGTGCGCCACCTATGGTAAGACTCCTACCACTGGGTGATTCTCCTAGACTCCGAATTTCTAATGAAATAATAGGTTTCTAGACGCTTCTACCCGTTTCTGTTTTCTTCTGAGATCTTCTGTTTCATTCTATGTGCCTCACAACACACCGTATGCACATAAACCAGGTATATTTACTTATTATGACTTAGGCCTAATTTATAATAGTTATGTGCTAATTTATGACTAATCTTACTCAAAGTGAATAAATCATTGCTAAATTCTTGTGGCCTTTTTTTGTAACACAACAACAGTAAAACACAGCAACAACAAAAATGAAAACAATCGATAGCACCCCCCTTTATTACAAAATGATGATGAACCGCGCTGAAACGGAACTGGAAAAAAACGCCGCCTGCAGCCGCAGATGAAGTATTAGTTCGTATAAGATGAGCTTGCATAATGAATTCTGTCTTTCTCTAAGGTGGAGAAAATTACTTGACAAGATTGCCCTTGTTTTCGCTCCAGGGAACACAATTCTACCGGTGATACATCATCAAACTATAAATGCATTTAGACAATTTGATTTGAGTCATTTGAATTGTAGTGACATTCTAGCAGAAAGTGCGACTTAATTTTGCATCAGTGGCTGGTTATGGAAGCTTTACCAATCCTTACTTCCAGATATGACGAGTATGTTATCGTGAAAGCTGTTTTTTGGTTAAAATTATTTTTGAAAAACGCCTCAATTATAAATTTATAAGGCTTATCATTTAGGAAAACAAACATGGATCGTAACTCTCTCACGAGTTATCGCCCAGTGGAACACTCGATCTTAGATAGTTAGTGTCTTATCGACTTTTGTCGGATCATAGGCTATGTGGATAGCAATTTCTTGGATGAACATATTAATTCAGCCTTTAGGTCAATAGCCAGGCAATGCAGGCAATTGACTTTCACAAAGTCCATTACAATATCTACTTGGATACATAAAGTTCAGACTTAGAATTAAAGGTACGTCAAAAGTGGAATCAATCATGATTTAAGATTGCACCACCACAAACTGGCTTATCAAACGTTCTTGTCACCGTTATTGCATAATATTAAGCCCCCAAAAAAGTAACGCAGCCTGTTCTAATACCACCATGGTTACAAACCATTGGTCTTTGAACGAAAACATAAAATTATATCAATAATTCGTTTTCGTCCGTAAACTTTTGGATACCATTCTTGCCCCCATTGCGCAATATTGCCAACACAATACCCATTATAAGAAATCTTCCCCTTTTAAAAGTGCAATAAAAAAAAAAAGATATAGCCATATTTGATGGCCATTTAGTGAAAGACGCATTCTTCCCGTGGATGTGTGTGTTTCACTTTATGCTTGCTTGTGTATTGTAACCTTGGAATAATGTCTGGTCAGTTGCCAACTTTGAAAATGTGACATTTTCTCGTAAAATGGACACTGTGTTAGCGATATTGATCACAATGGAGCAAGAAAGGTGGTCAAATTTGCAGAACAAAAAACAGACTTATTGTATCATGTTTAGTTTTTGGGCATAGGCCCATTGGTTTGTAACCTATGGGGATTTAGACTGATACGTTACTTTTTTTGGGGTCTTTAATTTACTTCTACAAGGGTCTACCGTGTGTCCCAAAAAGAAAACGCAAACCACTGGTGGCAGGCGCCATAAGTTTTGAACAAACGCACGTGACGACTTATTCTTTGTTGTAAGTTAAGATGGGACATTAGCTAATATCCCTGAAAAGTTTCATATAGGTAGAGTTAATATTTTTTTAAGATATGACCCAGAAATCAAGTAACATGCAGAACTCATTTAACCAAATTGAGGCGCTATTAAATACAAATACGGCACTGAACGTTTTGCGCCCAGAACCGCCAATATGAAGCTAAATCCACCCAACATTTTCACCTTTTTTAAAAGACAGGTGCTGCCCAACAAATATTACATATGAATGTTTCCATTTGGTATTAACAGCTAAAAAATCATGCATTTTAACACACTTAAAAGTATCGAATTAGGAATGTATGAACAGTAGGATGATATTGTCCAAATAAGACTGCATGGATTAGAGCTAATCAATTCATCATAGTTTTGTGACGCACAAGAAGAGTTATCTTAACCCAAAATTAATGACAGAATGATATACTGATATTGTTATTGAGTTTGTGTTGAAAACATTAGTTTTACGTCATTAAAGTTGAGAATGTAACATTTTCAGTAAACAAGGCAAGTTGCAGCCCAAAGTATGTATCATGGTATGTAATGTGGAGTTTGTCTATGACTTAGTCAGTTTTATATCTTCTGAAAACACATTTATCACAATCATTAATGTTTTATATTAACAGTTAAATAAATATGATGTTAAAGCAGTCATTTGACCCAGGTGAAGTTGTTCTGCAAGAGATTGGGGCAAGTAAATGTTGATTGCAATCAATATTGTATTTGCCAGTTCTTTTTCATAACAGTCTTGTGGTTACAGCTCCATCATTTTTTTTTGGTTAAAACGGGTCCTGCGGGTATTCATGGGGGTCATATTTAAAAACTATTGATCTACATTATGAAACTTTCAGGAATATTAGCTGACTGTCCCATTTACAACAAAAGAAGAATAAGTTAGGTACGTGCATTTTGGTCAAAACTTATGTCGAACCTTCCACCCAAGTGTTGCGGGGTTTTTTTTGGGAACAAACGATATATTGTATATTTTGTAGAAACAAACTTGATTCTTTTTGCAAATGATACGTGCACTGCTGCGTCTTTTTAACATCGAACGGAACTTGATGAATTGCCAATCTGAAATATCACGAAAGATCTTGTTGTAATCTTAGACGCTTCATGTCATTTCAAATGACCTCTGTTGTGTAGGGAAGTTCTTGAGTATTATAGTAATTCGCAACATGTAGCGAATACGTATGGTTTATCTTTTCTTCTTGCGTCTTTAATACATCTATAATCAAGATCGTCCTAGATATTTAGCTGATAGCGTCATGTTGCGGATCAAGATTAAGGTTTGGTCAATAGATTTCACCCGCCTGCAATATCACTCACAGAATGTTGTGAAGAGGAAACTTTTGGAGTAAGTGTTGCCATTTTCTGTCGAGAGGTGGTGGGTGGTAGTTCAAATCAATCAAAAAATAGGTTTTTTAGCCCACAAAATAACATATCCACTTTCACTTGATTGGTTATTTGTATTGGATAAATAAATAATTGAGCCCAAAAATAATAATCCACTTTCCACTTGATTGGTTATTTTGTACATTGGGGAGGAAAATCAAGTTCGGTCACGTTGTGACCATCAGAATGGTCACACGCGTGACCAAACTTTGGGGTGGAGAAACGAGAAAATGAAAGAAACCATGACAAAATAAACAATCTACCAAAAGTGGAAAATTATTTTTTAGTTAGGTTTGGACTGACGGTGATTAATAATGTAAAAATAAGAACAGATTGTTACACGCTTGAACAAACCAATGGGCCCCCTGAACCCCAGCTCAAAAATCACAGGTTTTTGGTCACAAAAGTGACCGAAAAAAATGGCCATTATGGATTTAATGTCTGGTTCACGAATTTTGTATGTCCAAAACATAATCACATAACAACTTTACATGATTATAAACTTGCTTAAGATTCCAAGTCTCTGTGTCTATAGTGAAAGCTTTGCAGTTCGACGATGATATATCCTCACAGCGGAGACTCCAAAAGGACAATGCTTGCAAAAGTCACACTTAAAACTCCTCAGGTAAATATTCCAATGGAATCTACAGTCCTGAAGATAACTTTTGTCAGCAGTTTAAGGCCGTATTTCACCTGATGCTCCAGCACTTAAAAAAAAATCATTGAGGAGTCACAACTGTATAGGTTGCCTACGGGATAATAATAATATACTAGAATTCGCGGGTTCTCGGCTTTCGCATTCCGTGACGGGGGGTTGTAGCGTTCCGTACGGAAACCTTATCCAGAAGTCACTGTAGTGTTTAGTCAAAACTTTGTCCACCTACCTTATAGGGGCCCCTGTTTTAAATACCCCGGGCCCCTTTGCAACTTAAGTCAATTTTATTGACCTCCCCCCGGTGTTCTAAGGGGCCAACCTGACACAACTTGGCCCTCTAAACTACACAAGAGCCCCTTTTCATCTGTCTTGAGCCCCTCCCAGCTGCCACGGAGCATCCTTCTAAAGAACTTAAAATTTCTCATCTAAACAGGTGCCCTTCACAAACTCCCCCAATGATGGCCAATTCCCAAATATCATGGGTCTCCGTTCCAGAAACATGAGCTTTTCTGAATTAACCCAGATTCTCTCTCCCAATTACCCAGGTCCACTCCCCCAACTATCCCATGTTTTTCCTTCCAAAACCACCCAGGGTTCTCCCTTTGCCGGAATACCCCATTCATGCCTATACAGCACTCCAGCACTGGTTTAACTTCATACTCCAGCTAGTTGGAAGCATAAATTAGTTCTTGAGGTCCCTTTGGGGAAATCGTTTTTGACTCGAAGCTTAAAGGGGCATTTCGTGATCCACAGGCCTCGTCCCCCGACTTACCTAAAAATATTCAGATTTTTATTTCAATCTGAAACGTTAGGCTTAGTAATTCAGTGGGCCCAATTTACGTGCAAATTCGGTTTGCTATGTAAGAAATTCGCCAAGTTTTTTTCTTTTCTGTCCGTAAACGGACAGAATTAGCACAGGAGCCTATGGGACCGTGGGAGGTAAAACGAGGCAATTAATCATAAACAAAAACCGCAAGATCGGGATGAGCTCAAATTGAGAATAAGCTTTGTCTCAAGGATATCTAGTGATCAATTAATCAAAACAGAAGGTGTTGAAATTGCATGGAAATGCCCCCTTTAATTTGAGCCGACTGAGTTCTCGTCTGCATCTGCCATATTTCCTCAAATCCACTTCTAAGGCCTATTAATTTAAAAAGGCAAAAATCAGTTCCCTAAGTCCCTAAGGTTCAAAAGCGGGGCAACAAACATCCCTACCCAGAGTTCCCCCCCCCCCTAGTCTCTCGCCCTCTAACTCTCATACTCTCCCTTTTTTCTTCAGCTGAATTTGAGCCAAATATTTTAGTTCAAAAGCCTCCTAGATTTCCCAATTTTTTCTAATTCTAAGGCCCTATTAAAAGACAAATCGGTCCCAAGTCTTAAGTGTGGAAGTCGGCACACAAATCGTACCCAAAAAGTTGAGGGGCCCTGATACAACCCTCACTCTCTCCGATTCTTTACAGCCCACATTTCCATCTACATGTACATAGTATTCCATTTACCTAAAAAAACTATATTGACAAACTGCAGTTTAAGATATCAAAGTGGACTTGATTTGTTCTCATTTACAACATTTTTTGGATTATAACTACTCTGTCCACAGCATAAGCACAAGTATTAATTTTGTTATAAGTTAGCAAGAATATAAACATTCAATATGACAATAAATAGTATAGGCACATGCCATAGCAGGGAAAGCCCCATGGAGCAGAGCACTTAAGTGGCCCAAGGACAAACTGATTATAATGCATGTGTGCACCAAATCCCACAACACAATATGGACCTTGATGATCACATTTGTTATTCTGCTATATGCCTGTTGTGTATATGGGATAAGTTCCACACACAATGTATTAGGGGTGGTATTGTATTTCATTGACTTTGAATTGTTTTGCAAACATTAAGCACCCACATTAGGTGGTATCTTTATGAGATTAGAATATTTTAATTTATTTCACCATCTCCCATAACACAATTAGATGAGACCTCAGACTGCATGTACAAATGTGATGTTACACATTTTACCAGCATTTAGTTTGGATAATTTGACACAATTGTATTATGGGTATTGATTTGTTCAGTGATCTTCAAATTCTTAGTCACAATGCAGTTGATGAAACCCATCTTGCACAAAAAGTAGCATTCTGGTCCAATTAAAAAAAACAACTATTCTCTTCAGCACAAATCCAAAATGTTATGATATGTTATAAATTCCTCCCAAATGCCTTCAGATTCCCAATAGTTTTTATATTGTATTCACACCTCTCTCTCCGAGCCCCTCTTATAGGTTTTCTCAATATGATACCCCCCATTTAGGAAACATGGAATATTACACATTGGCAGTCTTGTGTGTTGACTTCAGTTTTGAAATATTGCTCACAAATCGTCCAAAAATTCCACCTTTTCTTCACAAAAAACAAACAGCACTGCCAATTATTGATTATTATTTAAACTTTAAAAAAAAAAAAAATATCCAATTTATAGCTCCAAACACCGCTTCCTCTATCCAAACCCGTTAACAAGAAGTCCAAATTTTTCTCACAATGCAAAAGGCAGTACCTACCCCCATACTGTGCACACACCTTACTAGACTGGTTCATTTTTCAAAAAGCAACTAGTCGAGGGCATTTTTGAGGTAAAAGTTAAAAAGCAATGACAACGTGAAACAGGTTTCTATACGGAAATGTGATGCTGATTCCAAATCTTCCGGTCCCCAAAGCTACTTTTTAGGGGGGAATGTGTGGCGGAATTTGCATAAAATTCAAAATGGCGCCATTTTAACATTTTGTACATAACTCAAGATTTAAGGCTATTGTATAAGACTTCATTTTTATGTCTATACATATGTTTCAGGCTCAGAGAACAAAACTAGATCATCAGTTAACGGTATTAGGCCTATATTGACAATTACTTTGCAAAAATTTTTTTTAAACCGGCGGCCATTTTGAATTTGTAGGCAAAATGAAAACTGGCAACATGACCTAATCATAATATCATACACCATGAGTTGGGAACAAACGTGTGTTACATGCTTGAAAATACCAAATATACACGTTTTCACACTTAAATGAGAGTAAGTCATCATTTTTTTTTTTTTTTTTTTTTAACTGATATATTGTTGTAAAGCTAAAAATGTAAGGAAGACAAATATGCAACATGTAGTGCATATACAGGGTGCCACAAGTGTCATATAAGGTGAAAAGTGAAATTTTTTTTTTTAAAGTAAAAAGTACAAAAATTTTGTGGGCAGTCTCATTTGTTACCTTCATTAACATCATAGCTTAAACGTTGTATAGGTCAAAGGAAATGCCACATAAAATAACAAACAAAATGAGATGTTATTTATCTAAATCATGCATGGGTACAAAGATAAAAACAACAAAAAATGCCAAAAGGCCCCCCCCCGCCGACCCCGACCCCGACGAATATCAAAAATCCCTAGACTTTAACACCCATGCCTCATTCGTAGGCACCTCATCCGTAGGGCACCACCATCGCTGACCTCGACTGAATCAAAATTACGCAACGCAAAAAAAGTAAAAATAGCCCAACCCACCAAACAATTGAATCTTCTACCATATCACAGCTAGATAAATTCCCTTTAAATGAAATTAAATCAGCTGAATACCTAACTTGTTCTAATGATACAATAAAAAAACATTTAAACATATTTGTGAAAAGTAAACGCCACCCCTCGTTTGTATACCCCAAATCATGGCGCAGGACCATAAATAATGATCTAATTTAATTCCTTGACCCTGAATACATATTGTATCGGACACCAGAATGAAGTACAAGCCTAAATCTTAGTTATGTACAAAAAATGTCAAAATGGCAGCCCATTTTGAATTTTTATGCAAAAATTAACTGTTTAAGTTGCCCTAATGCTATAACTAATGATCTAATGTATTCCTTAATCCTGAAAACATTTGTATAGGACACAAGAATGGAAGCAGTCATTACCCAAACCTTTATCTGAGTTATGTACAACAAACGTTAAAATGGCGGCATTTTGAATTTATCAAATTAGGCACAACTTCCTCTAAACATTAGTCTGGGGACCGGAAGTTTGGCATCAGCATAAAAATTTCCGGATAGAAAACACTGTTATCAATTACTTTTACTCAAAATGCCTTAGTCTTGCTATAGGAAGCATCTTTTGAGAAATGGAACCAGTATATAATGTCTTCTGTCGGCAACATTTTTTGGATTTTCAAAAGTAGACCAATTCCAATTACAGACTAACGTCTGCTGATAAAAAAAAATACATATATGGCGCTTACAGAGAACATGAGCGCTTTTAATACAACAAAATCTTAAACTTAATAATACGAAGTTTATTTAAAACATGACATACAGCGTAAATAAGGAAACTAACAAACCAAAGGTTGTAAAAGGATCTAAAATGATCTGGGTAAAATGTTCACGGGTAATCATGAAGGTAACAATGAACCGATAACCATGGGAACATGGGTGTCAAAATTAATAGGTATTACCCCTTAGTACCCTTTGCGTGCCCAAACTCTTCACTGTGAAATGTAATCCGCTACGTCGCTAGAGGAAACTCTGACGATCACGCCAAAAAAGGGAGTAGCGTTTGTTATGGACGTCTCGTAGGCGTCAAAGGGCAGAAATACCTTTAACACAAAAGAATGAGACTTGTGCACAAAGTGATCTGAATTTTATAATATAAAGATTTAATGATTTTTATGTCTGGTTAAAGGAAATTTGGTTATGTCCAAAACATAATCACAATAACACAACTTTACATGATTATAAACTAAGATACTTAAGATTCCAAGTTCTATCAGTGTCTTATAGTTGAATGAAGCGCTGCAGTCAACGTGATATATCCTCACAGCGAAGGACTCCAAAAGACTGCTTGCAAAGTCACACTTTTAAAACTCCTCAGGTAATATAATCCATGGGGAATCTTATCAGTCTGAAGATAACTTTTTGTTCCAGCCGTTCAAGACGACAAGGTGAATAAGTCCCCTCGTTGACACTAATATTCCACAAGAAGAACATCCAGGTAATTATACCACCATCGTGTCCTATTTAGGACCACAAAACTGGAATTATCATCTAGACTTTATGATTCCAAAATGAAGCTCTTCTGGACTTAAAAGACGGACAGCAGACGTTCATCAGCTATCAAGCTCCGATGGCATCCAAAATATTATCAATAGGGGCACTACTTAAGAACAAATCTACCATTATTGTAGATTAAAAACTAGCTATAACCATACTTGTATGCCTCCTTGTTTCACACTCCTGGCTTCAGTCCTTCCAGTGACAAGCCATTAACTCTCACAGCTTCTAACAATATAATCATTCATCATCATTCATGCATAAACATACCTCGCACTGTCAAATCAGGTTTCAATAATGACATCGTCTACATTGCATCACCTCACAATTATAATAATAATGGGAATCCCCCCTATTATGCAACTGTTTTGATCTTCAAACATAAAACAAATTGATTAAGTTTCTAAGTTACATCTTGGGAGTCCCATTTCCCTATTGTGCAATATATCTAGTAAACAAACACGGTCTGATCTCAACATAGCACTTGGGAATCCCCCTGCTTCTCTTTTTTGATCAATAAACAAAGTACTTTTCCTATGAGAAATCTTTTCTCAAATAAAATTAAATCAAATTGATATTTTAATCACAAAAATGAAGGTATTATAACACGTTATTTTTTTACCAAGGATGACCTTGAAAAAAAAATTTTTTTTTTTTGTTTTGGGGGAATTTGTTTTTTTGGGGGGCCCCTTAGGGCTAGGGTACACAATATAGTATTTTGATAAGCAAACCTACCAAGCACGCCGGTATAAAACAAAGAAAGCACCAATTAGGCACTTCCATGCAAAACTTGCTTCAACGATACGGTATTTAAATGTTCCAACGTTATCTCTCACCTTTTGTACCATGTTTACATATAATTAAGAGCGTGGGTAAATTTTCAATTTCACTACCCTATTTGGCTATCTAATCAACCGTGCTTTGCTGACTGACTTGTCAAAAAGATATTTTGTTGTTTTCCTCAGTCAGTACACTTAGAGCCATAACTCGATTAGATACCCAAAATATCAGCTGGATAACAGTGGTTTGCATGTCGATTTGTTTCGAACCAGCTCTTCTCCCAATCTTTCTTCTTCCCCATACCCTTTACCTTATCCTCTATACTTTCAAGCAACTCCATATCTATCTCTCTCTCACTTCCTCAAAATTCCTCTCATATCATTCCAAAACGGTATTCTATTCTATTCCAGGACTTATCTACTGCCTACCACATGCAAGAAGGGGTTTATGCAAATAATTTTCTGCTGCATACGACAACGCCATGTCGCACAGAGCCGCTGTAGTGAGAAGATAGAACCGCAATTATGAACCCTATCGAGCATGCATGGGATGCCTTAGGCCGAACCATCAATGACAGGGGCAATCTACTCCAAACTCTACAGGAGTTAGCGCAGGCTTTGACCGATGAGTGGGACGCTATGCTCATTGACATCATAAACAACCTTGTGGAGAGTATGCCGCGATGTCTTGAAGGCACTGATTCTTGCAGGTGTGGCCATACCCGATATTAGTGACTGATTGAACATTTCAAACAGTCCTAATAACAAATTTCGATACAGGAATTACCCCCATGATTTATCTGTAAACGTACAAGATTTAAAAACTGGTAAACAAAATCCTAATATGCTGTTTCAAGAGATCCCTATTTCGTTTTCAGGCTAAGGACATAGTTCGTAAAGGGTTAATTGTGGACAAAGTTCATGGTGATATGTTTGGAAGAGACTGATTAATCAAGTAGTGTGGCGATATACACCCTAGATATTATAAATAACTCACACTGTAAAATCATTCAATAAAATGTGGTAAAAATATTTTATTCCAACTTTATAAGCAACAATGCATAACACAATTTAACTTGATTTTAAATCTTTCCACTGTAAACTGTTTTCCCCCCTTAAGGAAGAGAAGAAGGGTCCGTGAAAATTTTAAAGCCCGTTCTTTTCTGATAGTTTTCGACCCTGTTGAAGGCCCAAACAGCAACACAATCACTTTTGGCATGAAATTCCCGCGAGCGTTTTCGCGTAGCGCGCGTCCCCATTGTCGAGTCCTGCCAAACTATGTAATAATGAGATCAAGAGTTACACCCTGATGAAAAACGGCCGTGCAAAGTCACAAACTGAGCAATAAAACTTCAACTGAAAAACCTCTCAAGCGGTCGTTGACTACCAGTACAATACAGTGATTGATTTTTAACTGGAGGTTGGCTATATTTATCTGTTTAGTCCAATTAACTTTTAACAGGGTTTGGGCATAATGATATTTTTCTCAATTTCTTTTTTTTTTCTTCAACTGAGTGATCCTTTTGCCACTTGTGGTTTGCTGAAACGAGTCCCCGGAAGCGTTTTTTGGCATAAGATGATTTTAGGTTGATAATTTTTTTTTAAAATTATTATTTTTGTACTTGCAGTCATGGGAATTTGGGGTTAAATTAGTCTTTGTTGCCAAATCTACACAAACCCACAATGACCTTTATATTTCTAACACATAGACATTGGTATATTGCCTTTCTTGATAAAAACCTAGTTCCAAAGTAACAAACTTCATGATTGTCTAAAATAGAAGAAATTTCTTCACCTTGCAGAGGGAATAGAGTCACTCATGAGCACTGCAATTATTTTATCAACCTGATTTGATGTCATAAGCCACAAAACCACTCTTTAACTTTGTAAAAAGTTGTCTCTACTGTTATAATTAAGGATTACAATATTATTTTTATATTTTATTTCTCTCAATTTCTCAAAGATTTCTCAAACGAAAGTACTTTGTTTACTATGAACAGAAAAGTGGAATTCCCCTAGTGTTGTTTGTGAAAAAACTGATCATTGCACCTGTTGTTCCATCAAGGTAAGGATGTGCAAGAGATGACGGGATTCCCCGAATGCTAAATTTATAAAATGAGTCGACTTGTTTTGCTTTGGGATCAACAGATTTGCAAAACTTAGGTAGTATATCGTCGTCGTAAGACAAATCCCGCCGTCTGAACTGCTGGACAAAGTTATCTTCGAGGCTAGACTACCGAAGATCTACAGAACAGTCCTCAACCTTGCCAAACTACATATGAAAAAGAACAACTGACTGCTCACGATTTTCGAAAATTGGTCAATCGGCACTTGTCTTGAACAGTCGGAAGTGGTTTTTTCTAGCAAAAACTCGGCTGTGTACTGAGCCTTATAATCGAGGATCCCCGATTCTAATTCAACACCGCTGAAACGTTCTCCAATAATGAAATAGGCTCTCTGGTGTACTTGCTAACGCTAGATGTTCCACGTCCGGTTTCACACACGCAGTCAATTTGGAGGCAATTTTAAACTAATTTTCGTGATTATGAACAACAGACTTTTGCGTTTCCAGGGGTCATGTTGCATCGGGAATCCGCGATTCTAATCACAAAATCCTTCTTTTATGAAACATACACAATTTGGCGTTACTCTTTACATTAAAAATATCCCGATGAAAATATTTATTACAATATAAGAGCGCTTTTTTGTAATTTCCTCATGTCTACACTCTAACAACTCAAGATTTTGACCGCCTTTTATACCTATCCATAATATCAAAGGTATCTAAAATGCATATTTTAATCATTTAAAAAATAAGCGAGATGACCATTGTACAGGGTTTCTTGGCTATAATGTCTCCCCCCTGAAATTTTCCTTTTGACTTTTGCGATTTGTTCGTAGGACTCTGTGCTTTAAACAAAGCAGTTCTTCGCAGCCGCACCACTTCTCAAATTGCTTTTTGTCGCTCTGCCGCCCCCATGTCCACCACATTGTTTGCAGAGAACTTTCTGAACGTAGCTTTGTATTAATGATTCTCAATCGGATTATTTGCCATTTGGTTTCCGGGTGTTTCAGCCCAAAGTACATAAAAATAACAATAAAAAGCGAAATAAACAGAATAGTTTTAAAACTCACATATCTTCAACGTAAACGGCACGCCGCAAAAAATGACAAAGACACCGCATTCTAACATCTAGCGTTACCTTACGAAGCGTCCGGGGAGAAATCTCTTCAATCTTTGTATGCAGTAACAAAATTATTTTAAAGGCACCATTAGCAAGATAAAAAAACAGTTGTTTAATCAATTTTAAAACAATTGTACACGTTTACTCACCAAACTTACCAATTCTCTCATCAAAATTCCTATCATTACAGAACCGCGAGACTAGTCTTTGTGTTCACCACTTTGTATACAGTGTGAGTCAAATAAAACCCTACATCAGATAAAAAATAATTAAAATGTTAAAGATTTTTGTTTTGCTCAATGTTTGCTTTGGCTATAAAGATGGATAAACAGGCTTCCTAAAACGTTTTATTTGGTGTATTTTGGACTTTGGAGGAAGACGTTATGCCTCTTTTGCTGAAAGACTTAAAATCCTGTTTGGTTTTGAGCCAAACAAAGATGCATCGTTTTACATAGACGAACATGTTTTCTCAGTGATTTTTTTTTGGTACAAACATTAACCAGTAAATTATTGGTAAACAATAGAAGGTGGGAGAATATTGAAGGATATAAAAATAATATCCTGGATAATTACACAAAAAATGCTGAGTGAAATAACTGTTCAAATTCCCAAATAGAAAGTCACGATAGCTGTGTAAGACCACAGTTTAACTTTATGTTAAAAGCACGAAATCTGCTGATCAAACTGAGAGCCAAGGTGAAACCATTTTGTATTCAGCTTGAAAAACATGCGATATTGAATTTAAGTTTTTATATTCCAATTTATTTCAAACACAACTCATCTTTAGTTCTTCTCGCATGTAATGTACGCTGAGTAATACTGTATTTGTGCAAAATAATTACCGTAGAGATGTAAACCAAAATCTCTGAGCATTCCATTATGTTCATGACTGAGACATTGATATGGAGGGATTTTCAATAACCGACTTTTTTATGATTAAACAATAATAATTGTAATTTGTTGAAGATATTTTCTTATATTATGTTACACAATAAACCATTTTATTTTCAAACTGAATGTTTCTGTGCTTCAAAATCGATGCAATCTGAAATTGCATGGTGAATTGTCTTTGCTATAATGTGTTAGGGTATACGTCGGTGGTCGGTCTCTCCGCAATGTGTGGCTAAAATCGGCCAAACCTAATTTTTGGTCTCTCTCAAATTTGACATGTTTCTGACCACAGTCCGAAAGACAACCAAATAAAATTTCTGCTATCCTGTTTATCTTTAAAAACACAAGGACAAACCGTTCAAGCCAAAATATGTTTAACCTTTGAAGAAAAATCTTTCTGAATGTAGGGTTTTTATTGACTCGCATTGTATTTAGCAACCACCTTTTATTAAAACGGTGTTAGGGATAACGCGTCGTTCAGAAGGTTTGATATTTTAACCGCTGAAATCATATCTAGCACGTTTGTAAACGAATTTAACACCACGTGTCATCCATTAACACCTCATTCTGTTAATATCAAACATGTTCAGATGTTAATGTGTTAAAACGAACGAATTTTGCACTGGCCACTTGTCCCTTGTTATCTTATAACCACCTATACTACCTTCTAAGTTTGCCATCTATCTTTGAATCTTCCCCTGTGTTGTAGCTCGTATGTTATTTTGATATTTGCATCTGTTCGCATTGCTGTCCCTTCCAGTGACTACGATCTTCAGTAATCCAGTGGTGTGGTTTTACTGTGTTTTTTTGAGTACCGTACAATAAAAAATTGTGTCCTTTTTTGGTTTAGTTACAAATTATCTTGTTGTTAAGATAACTGAATTATTTGAGTTTGGTTTACTTCAAAATCTCAGTAACAATTGTTCACAATTAAGTTACAGCAACAAGTTGTAAAATGAGTAATCGTTGCTATTTGTTTGCACAATTTACGTAACTTATACAGTGTGCTGTGCTGTCGACATTTCCTCAAATGAAATGTTTTATTTGTGACCATTTTTAAAGCCTAATATTTTCCTACCTTTATTACAATAAAACTGTAAAACTTGTAACAACTTTCAAAGGGGTACAATGGAACTCCTCGCTTAATTTCGTCATCACATAATTGATGATCACACATCCAAACATGGTCGGTTTTAGCGATAATTGACAATGTTATTATTTCGGCCCTGGTTGGTAGAAAACAAATCCACGGTTTTCACCTAATGCTGCAGATGCCTCATTTAGGAGTCTTTAGGAGTGCGTAAATTTTCAATTTCACTACCCTATTAGGCTAATACACCGTGCTTTGCTGACTGACTGACAAAAGATATTTTGTAGTTTGTCCTCAGTCATACACTTAGAGCCATAACCGTTTACCCATACTGAGCTGGAAAACAGTGGTTTTCATGTCGTTTTTGTTTTGGAACCACTCTTCTTCAAACTTTCTTCTCCCCATAACCCTTTACCCTTATCCCTCTATCTTTCAAGTAACTTCAGATTTCTCTCTCTCATCCAAAACGTGTCTTTTCTTTTCCCAAGCAATAAAACTCTCGCTTCTCCCCCATATCACCCTTTCTCTCCGCTTCCAACATTTTGGTCACTCTACATACGTTATGTTTTAGGTTAATCTACTATTTCCCCGTCCATATAATCTGCACCATTCATACTTCTCATTATTATTTTCTTTCCATTTCATCATTCGAACATCCTGTTTCCTAAATAAAATGTATGAAGTTGAATGGGTTGAATATGACGAATGTGAATATGCTATTCATCTCGCTCGTCATTCTACTATTCATTCTGTCGCCTTATACACGGATCTTCATACCAGCTCGTTGATCCAAGACCCGATATCGATGTGACATTGGTATATTCGCACATTACCCATTCCCAATTTTGAATTCTTCAAGCAAAATCATTCGTTTTATTGCCACTCTGCAGGGTCGTTTCACTGATTTGTGGAGAAGCCATCTTTTCTTAACCTTGGCACTTGATGCGAACAAAATGGCAGCATATCGCCTTTTCGATAAATGTCTTCAAAGTGTGATCTTATCTTATATTGACATTCAGAAGATTTTTTCACAAAATATTCATTGCGATATGCGGCGCTCCCGCCTTCCATTAAAAAATATATTTTGTAGATTGTTGGGAGAAAACGATGTTACCTTTTCCTTATTCCCCTAGGTGGGAGAACAACATATGCCAATTGGATGAGGTTGTCGCAGTTTGAGTAAATGTTTTCAATCTTGACATAACTTTAATATGTCTGCAATTTGTGATTCAATACTGCAAATGTTCCATTGTTGAGAAGTCCTTTGTGAATTCCGCCTGTTAATTGGGTTGCTTTTCATCCAAGAGTTCTCTAATTCTGTTCTAATTCATCGTAATAATAATAATCCTGATACGAATAATTATCAATAATAAAGTGTGAGATTAGGGGGATTACACGGATATTGAGGATAAAACTTTTCGTACATCTAAATTCAAACTCGTATGTAAATGTAAAACGTAAAAAAATAAACAAAGACGATAATAATAAGAATTAATTTCTGATGCACAAACATATCCACCAAATGTGCCAAAGGTGAAAACATACAACAAACCATAGCATAAATGACATTGTCAATAAGAGCTATAATTACGCCCAACAGCGCCACAAGTGAAAGCACGAAAATGGGCGTGAAATTACCACTGTGGCAGAAAGTAAATATAGGTTGTACAGGTAAATGGATATTGATTATTGTTTAAACATAGTTATCATTGATTTTGTGAAATTACCCAAAAAGTACGTTATAACATTAGCCAAACTCCTTAAAGAAATATTAAAGAAGAAGTATCCTCAAAAGCAGAAAATATTTTTTACCAAATGAATTTCAATTGAGGAATGCAATATATAGAATAACCAAATACGACTCTGATCTTGTGGGTAAGAAGATTTCGAAAGGCAGTGTAGTGTGGTACAGTCAGCATTATTAGTCATCCCTAAGGTGGCAATTGTACTTGGGTGTTTTCATACCGGACATGTGGCTCTATTTTTAACATAATAGCGATAGCCTTATAAGTAAAAAAAAAGGTTGGTTCTATAGAACAATCATAGTTAAAAGAGAAACTGCTTTTCTGACCTAAAATTGCAAAGAAACAATTTTGTTGTATCACTACTTCTAAATTGGCACAGAATAATGGTACCAAAAGTCTAGAAAAATCAAACGATGAGGAACAGGTAAAAATAGGGATAAATTTTGTACAGGGGCAAAAGAAAAGATGTCTAATGTTTTGAAACATACACCAACTGTTCATCATGTCATGGGGATTAAAAAAGGTATATTTTGCCTTATTATATGCTCATAACACGGTTCAAGTAATCCTGGGGTATCCTTTCGAGTGCTCCGTTTTTTACGAAACTAGTCTCAAATGTTGTCTGGTCATATCCTTTAACATAAAATGCAGTATTTGCCAAAATTGTATTTTAGTATGTAAATAGATGATAAGTATTAATGGCTCCATAGGATATGTCGCCAGTGTTAAAGTTGCTAAATGAACCTTATTGCCCTCATAACTATTAAACTGTAGCCCACAGATATGGCAAACTCTACCTTTTTAATCCTTAAAGTCGTCGAGACGAGCAAGCTCGTGAGCGGAGTGCCCATATCTCTATCTAGCGTTGGGGCAAGACTCTCCGTATTGTTCGCTTGGGGGGTTCGCCACTCCTCCAGCACAGCGATTCTGTTACTTTCCCAGCATTGATAATGCTGTACCCATATACACTGGGTGAGGAGTAATTGGGTAAAGGCGCCTTACGCAAAGCCGCAGTGGGACTCGAACCACGACCTTTGGATCGCGGGACGAGCGCTCAATCCCCTAGACCTGAATGTTGGTATCGCTTTCAGTATAATTAGACCTACTTCATATTTTCCCCTGTACAAAATCGCCCCCCCCCCGGCAATACATGTTTCTCGCTACTTGTACTGCTAGACTTTTGATATGACATTCTCAGCATTTGTAAGTATAATAACCTAAAATCGTTTCTTGTGTTGCAATTATTTTTGAGGTCATTTCATTATTTTATTTAATTTTCTTGTACTATCAGACTATCAGATAGAAGAGAATCGCAGTGGCTTATGAGTTTTGAAGGCCTTTTCCTTTATTCTAACAATCACAACTTGTTATTCGGGAACCTAAGATTTCAAGGGAACAATATACCTATATGTGCTAGTAACATACTTGTGCCTGGTTTATTTGTGTCAGATATAGGCAAGTGACTAATTTATCATCTAAATCCCACTGACTTCATATCCAGAACATGCATGTCCATAATCCGACCTAAAATTCATCTTGGGCCCAAAGGCATTCAAAATGGTCAACCAAAATGGCCATAGAATTTACTCAACTTTACCAAATTTTAATTTGGTCCATGCATCCCGTATCAAGAAAAGTTTTTTCCAAACCGAAACTTCCTGGCGACCGTAATTTGCACTGCATTGAGTTTTCTCATTGTTGTTCAACGTGACATTGACATTATTCAGGTTATCTAACATTAAAAGCACATCTATACCATATATAAAATATATAACTATGGCAAATTATCAAATTGAATATGGTTTGTAAATTCAACGGTGTCCTACTTGCAGCTGAATGCACCTCGAACTGCCACTACAACACCGTATTCTTTATGAATTTGTAAAAACAGTATAAACCATACTTTTTTTTATTTTATTAAACCGTTTTGAAAAGGAAGTGTCTAGCGTATTTATTTCAATTTTGAAAAAAACTTAACAGTGAAGGTCCGTAGACGATATTGGAGTAATATGAAATAACTACCAAAGCTTAGAACGTTCTGACACGACATTAAACGGTGCTGAAAACGAGCAATTTAATTCTGTAGGAAGCCATACACGAGGCCACTGCCATCTTTAACCGGGAGGTCATATCCATTAGCTGAAATACCCATGTTTTCCGTTCTTTGCCCCCAATGTGTGATTAATTTTTCCCATTTATCACCTTTTGGATGGTGTTCTCCCTGATTAGGATTAAGTATGTTTCCGCCTCAAAAAGCTGCACGTTAGCGTGCACTAGCCATTCAAAAAAAAAAAAAAAAATAGCGCCCGTTGTGTGCTGGAAAACCGCCACTATAAGTCATTATAGATAGAAATTTTAAACAAAGAAATCACGTTTTTACAATCCTGAGTGAGCGCAAACATCTAGGCTTAATAAGATGGTCGCACGTTAATGAACTTAAATTTCAATTGGTGGGATAAGAACTTGAGTGATATTTGGGAGCACCAGAAAAATTTATGCAGTTATATCTGCCGCACTGTCCTCGTGTTGCAAGATGGCGGTGATACATAACTCTGGGGAACGTAAAGTAGGAGGAAAGGCATCTTTCCCAATCTTTTTACATTATAAAACAACACTTTATAGAATGCATCTAAATCATTTCTATGATGTGAACAATATTAAAGCGTGGTGTTGATTGTCCAGGATTGTGCTCTGTTACACTGGTACTAGTTGGGTCATTTAACGTGGTTTTTTAAACTGATTCTAAAAAGTTAACAGTAAGACAACAGCTCTTATCACCTCGTTTATAGTTTATAAAGTTATAAAGTTTGTCTTCATAACGTCATTGGGTGTTTCCCAACAAAATAAAAAATATGTTACGTAGAAGTGAAAAAAATCTTATGCAAACGGAAAATTTTTCAATTTGGTGATCCATTGTCTTCGAGCACATCACTGCTATCTTTTGTTTTCAGATCTTTGTCTCCTTCTCTCTCCCTACTACCGATATCTTCTTCCGTACCATGTTTAACTGGGTATGTTGAGTTGAGTCTGCAATTTGTCCAGAAGTACGAGAGCAAATCGCGGGAAATGTTTCCTGTTAGGGGTGTTCTTTTATCTTGACTTAGGACCGCCGCATCTTCATTAAGAGCCTGTGACCAAAATGCAAATGTCATAAATTCCTTTTTGGTGGTCTCCATATATCACCCACATCTTATCCAAACAATTTGCGAATTTAAGTTCATTTAACAAAACATGCTCCTTCCGGTAGCCATCTTTGATACTTGGATACTTTAACCTTTTTTCAGAAAGGTAAAACCTCATTCCTTTTAGTCCGGTGTGGTAGGAGATATGGCCCTGCCTGGCTCATAGTCCGCCAACAACGGTGAATAATATGGCACTCGATTCAGGGGAAATCTTCGCGTCACATTATTTCACGCTTTATCCGTTGTCGTCCTATGAGGCCCGGACTATGGCTCCTTACCATCTCCCTTTACACCGGGAAAAAGTTCGGGATAATTAAATTTCAATGGCAGTTTTTCATAAAACAATGGCGACCATTTTGAAATAAACCATTACGCACTAATGGCATAGCTTTCCGATGCGGAAACATATTTAATCCAGTCAGGGGCCCCTTTAAGGTGATATATGCGAAATTAATTACCAGCCTTAGTGCAACAAACTGGAATTTTAAGGCCCGTAAAGAAATTGGCTAATAGACTATTAAGGAAATCGCAATCTGTTCACGGCTGGCATAAGGATCAAGGTATTTACTGATTATACCGAGACGACGAAGGTATTGGTAAGCATAAACTAAATAATATCAGATTACACCAGAATACGAGCCTGTTTAGTGGAATAACATCAGACTCACCAATTGTAATATGTGGGGCACACACAAAGCCCATTGAACGCCTGTTAATAGTAATTCTAGTGACAAGTCCCCGACGCTGAATTCGCGCATGTTTAACATCGGGTGACTGACCTAATACACACACAAACGAATGTGTGTACATTGTACGTGTCATGCAAACTCTGCTTGACTGCGTCCCACAAACCGTTTCCGCGGCATATAAGTTATGACAGCAACTCAATACTCCAATCGGGGGGGGTGCAATTCCCGTTCAAACTTGGTTCCACCTCCGGAAAATAGTCCACTGCATATTATGTCACCTTATTTAAAGTGACTGTCACCTTGCAATGATGACACTGCATGTTCAGGAATGATCTAATTAATACCGACACAGATGTACATCTCGATCACATTAATCTCGCATAATCTACGATTATTTAGAGTCCTTTTTCACCCCTCAATTTCCGGGATTGACTCATGGCGCACGTTTACAAACATAAAACAAACACCAACACTCAACAACGGAAAGTCCTTATTTAAATCTGTTTTCATGCTTCCGAATAGCCGAGGCCATACGTAATATCCGGATTTCCATTATCATTGCGCAAATAATTTTGATAAACAGGTGACTAAAAAGTCTCTCGAACGTCATGACATCCATTGAGGAAGTTCCAAAATCTCCCCAAGCTTTATCACAAAAATATGACGTCACCATCAAGTAATGAGGTAATGAGTCGCGCGCTTCATTTGGTAAATTTGTATTGAAAAAGTGTGTGTCGTGTGGGGTATACCATGTAACTTGGATCAATAAAGCAAATCACTTTGTGTGTGCTGGTAAACTAACGCATCCGCAGAGGCTAACACACGCACTGTTGATTTTCCCCAGATTTGTAGATGTGTAAAATAAAAATCTCTTTTTTTTGTTTCAAAGTGTATTTGAATTTTGTCCCAAATTATGATAATTTGGCTTTGATTAATATGTTTAATTTTATTTGGACGATTTTTGTATATTTCTAGTATGTGCATTTTAATTTTAAAAAAAGTATTTTCTGTATTTTAGAATGAAATCCTGGCGATTTTGTATGGTATATTGGTTATTATTTTGTTGTATAATTGTATGTTTAAAGATTTGTAGTTAAATTGCAATATTTGTATATTGTTTAATAATGTAATTTAAGCAACTCTAATAATTTTAATGTTTTTATATGTTGCTGGGCCCATATGGTTTTTCCTCTGAATATGGACCCAGGGTAAGAATAACAACAAACAAACCATCAACACAAAACGTCATAATATATCAAACGAAGTTACGTTATTCTTCCACTCATTATTACACCCAAAAACAGCAAAAAATAAAAAAAATAAAAAAAATAAAAAAAATAAATAATATTTCAATATAAGGCTCGAATTTTATTGCAGCAGTTATTAGGCTAATATGCCTATTTTAGGTGTCGATACTACTTTGTTGCACTAAAAATTGAATTTCCGTTGAGTGCAACAAAGTCGTAACTGGTAGATATGACTTTGTTGCACTACACGGTACATATCTGTGTAGTTACGTTACGCCACTTTAATTAACTATTCCGTAAGTGTGAAATAAAATATTCATAATATATTTAAAAAAATACATTTTCATCGTGTGTTATAAATTTCTTCAATCGAAAACTCACAATTGAATGAAACACAAAAATGCTTCTCCTGTAAAATCATCAAAATGTAGATACGACTTTGTTGCACTCACATGAAGACATATGTTTACTGAATACGTATTGTCCCCTGTACATTAATGAGTATCTGGTGGTCAGTAGAACACGACCTGGGTCTGTTACCACTCGTTTTTAATGTTTTGTTTGACTTGAAAGGAATGTTTAATAGCCTCGTCTCCAGAACCCCAGATTTTACCCCAAATGGTAAATATTTTGAATTTCAATAAAGCTACTATTTTCGCACTTACCCTGTGACATCTTAGGGGTAAAAGATGTTTGGTTTGTGCCCATTTTGATCGACCAATATTCATTTTACATACTACTCTATGGGCTTAGAAAATGACGTTTTTAGCTTGCACGTCAAAACACATAGCAATATCGGCGCAAAACTTTACAGACGGGGTTTTTGGTCAAGAACATTCATTCAAGATGAAAACTTTAGATGGCTAAATCGGGTTACCCCCTTTAAGGATCTGCTTGGTACCTTCGGTTGGACTCCCAAGATTTTGAAATATCAAAGAATTGGACTTAATTCCAAAATTGACATGAAAATATCAAATAATGACAAACCCTTTCTACTCTGTCTGCTTTGGCATATATGTTAGACAAAAGTGCATAGATGTGCTCATTTCCCATTGAATTGTCAATTTAGGTCGATGAGAAATTACTTCATGTTATGATAAACCATAGCGACACTATAAAGTATAATACAACCGTTTCTCTCTACGTTCCTCTGACAGGAAAAGCTTTCTTTTCTTAATCAACCTCGTGTTTATTATCTAAATAAGACATATGTGACACGGATGCTTGGATCCGTACGCGAAGTGCTAGATTGAACGGATTTTAAAAACAGTCTGAAATCATGAAATTTAAACTATATAGGCAGACAAGGATGAACATTAATTAGAGTAATAAATATTCAGTCTAAATCATACTTGATAATCTTTTCAGGTTATCAAACTGTTTTGATTTTAGGGTGTTTTTGTAGGTTTGTAATTTTGAGAGCAAAGAAAATCTAACAAATCTAGAGAAAATTAAAAAGCACTATACAAGGCATTAAACGAAGAACGGATTAAATCTCATAATAGTCCATGAGCTGCCATCATCGGATTTTCCGTTCTTTGCACCCAACTGGTGATTACTTTTTTCCATCTATCACCTTGAATTGGTATTGTCCCCCTGACTATGCTGAGTTGTTTCCGCCCCAAAACTGCACGTTTTGGCGTGTCCTACTCAATTCAAAATGGCCATCATTGTTTTATGTAAAACCGCCACTATAATTTCATTACAGAAAGAATTTTATCCACGACTACTATATCAAGTTTTGACTTCATAAAGGGGGCTCATACATCTGGGCGTCCAAGATGGCCTCTGCATGGAGGCATATTTTGCTAAATGACTTAAAATGGCAAATTGTTGAATATAACCTGGGTGATAATTTTGGGAGCTCCAAAAAGAAGTTTATGGCATGATTTTAACGTAACAGGCTTGGTTTAAGATGGCGGTATATAATCGCTCTAGGGTACGTAAATCAGGACGAAAATCAGCCCTACCCATCTTTAGATGTTATTAAACCTTTCCTAATATGCCCCTAAAGCATTTCCAAGATGTAACAAACTATTTAAGTGGGGTATTGACTTGTCCACAAGAGTGCTTCCCTATAGCCTGTTTCTACTTTGGCGATATAACGCAGTTTAAACTGACTCATAATAGTTAGAGGAAGACAACAGCTTCTATCAACCTGATACAAGAAAATCATAATAAATGGTGTGGATTGTACGTGGACTACTCATTGTACGTCATAGTGTTTGCTAGTAAAAATAAAAATATGCTTGTGAAGAAGTGAAAATGTTGTCTATATGTAGAAGGAAATTTAAATGAGGTGACCTAACTTCTTTCGAGCACAATTTTTTTTTTTTTTTTTTTTTTTTTTTAAAGAAAAAAAAAATTGTTTTTAAAATTTTTTTTTTAATTGCTTTGGTTCTGACTTTTACCACAGTTCTTTCTCCCTCTCAACTGCCGAGATCATCTTCCTTCCCAGCCTCAACTAGTGGTTGAGTGGGTTGGCAATTGTCGAGAAATACGAGAGAAAATGCGGAAAATGTTGTCATAGTTTCCTTATGGTTTTTCTTATCATGTCGAAAAAAATGTCCAGGTATTTTTCTTCTTGATTTTTGTCCCCCGGAGTGGGTATAACCGCCGCAATCATTAGTTAAGATCATGTCCGCAATATACAACTGGTCATTAATTCTCTTTTTGGTGCTCTCAAAATATTACTCCAATTCGTACCCATCATTTGTGCATTTTAGTACATTTAACAAAACATGCCTCCTTCTGGCGGCCATATTGGTACACATTAATTTTTACGGCCCACTTCAGGAGGGTACAAGATAGACTCTCCAAAGCTTTGGAACTCACTCCTTATTATAAGGAACAACCACCTACGTGGCCATTCCATCTAAGGCACAGTGTGTCTTCATCTATGCAACCGGAAACGTCATGTTAAAGTTAACCTGGCTGGAACACCCGCTGGAGCACTATATAACCGTGTCTACCTGATTCCTTAGACCGACTCTCTCTTATAAGACCCACATCGAGAAGACAAGAGTAACGTATGTTTCCCGCCATACATCTGAACAAACTCACTGTCACAAGATGGATGCCCGCGCGACATACCCAAGATCGGCAGCACTTCCCTGTGCTACTCATGTGCGGATGCCTGCCCTTTATGGGAAAGATCAACCCATCCCAATAACTTGATTCAGCGTTAATGACCCTGCTGGCTATTCCAGGATGCCTCCGTCCAACACCACGGAAAACTTCTACATCCTAGCAGGAATTGCTCCACCAGACCAGACATCCGTCGTAGCGTAGCGAGCACGCACGAGCTTATCTGCCAAGTATCTAATTTGAAGCACCCTATATCTGGACAGATACCTGCTGCCCAACCGCCTTAAATCCAAAGGATTTTCTTAAGCAAAGTCCCAACCTCTTAAATCAGTCTCTAAGGAGGACAAGAGAGTCGCCTTGTGGAAACTGGAAAGACTTGCCATCACCAAGTAGCATCTATTGTATTGAACCTGGTGAGCATCTCCACCTGGAGCTGACTCCCTCATGGGCCTTAGGTTGGGGTTATGGCGATGCCTCACAGATTGAGAACCACAATCAGCCGATCTAAGGTTCCTTGGCAGAAGTGAGCATCTGGAAGCAGATCAGACCACTACCTGTGGTTGTGGAAATAACACCACAGACAATGGAACATCTCCCGGTCTGCCCACTGCTGGAGCAAATGCACAAACACGACCTTGCGAATTCAGTGAAGCAGCCAGACGCAGTAACCATCTCTGGCTGGATCATATTGAGAAACAGTGTTTTGAAAGATAATAATAAGATAAGGAAGGTAAACTTATGTCCTTTAGTCGTTGATAAAATTCCTATCTATAATGATAATACAATAGCATTTTTTCATTCAACATGGCGACCATTTTGAAATCGGCAGTAGCCTAATGTGTCAACTTTGGGGCGGAAACATGCCTAATTCTAGTCAGGGGGACACCCTTTAAGGTGATATATTGGAAAATTAATCACCAGGTGTGTGCAATCAAACTCAATTTTTAAGCTCGTACAGGAATTGCTCATGGACAATAATGGCAATCTTCTGGAGGCGATGGCGAAATGCAAAAATGATGGTCTCAATTCCTCAACCTAAAAGTCCTATTGGATTTCGTGAATACAGCATACATACTCGGAATGAAAAGTCGTCGAAAATTTTAAATGGAGTGAACCCGAGTGAAATCACACTCTCAACGAGGACGAACTCCCGGGCTCAAGAAGACAAGAGATAAATTGTCGTGACGTTCGATATTTAAAAAACAAATAACAGAAACGGGTGTGAAGGGTGGGTAAATGAACATCTCACAATACCAGAATAGTATAAACAAAAGAATGACCACGATACGAAACCACATTTTATGTAATTTGATATACATTTCATTACTTTAATGTAAATTGTCTGTGTATTTTCAACTTGTAATGTACCAAATTATGACATTTTAGATGCAAGTTTTATGTGGTTTTAATCCTGTCTGATGCGCAGAGATGAGCGATCCATCAAGTTTTTCCTGTTTATGAATCAATTTCTACTCTTTCACTGCAACAAGGATTCAATTAACATCATCAATAATATCTAATCTGATTGGAAATACCACTGTTTTCTGTTTCTGACCTAGTGAAATGGCTCTCTTTGGGGTTCAGTTTAAATTACATAAAGGAATTAAATTTACTTACCTATGGCCAGTATTAATCTAAGCAACCTCAGGCTGGCCTCGTTTGTATACTAATATTAATAATAAAGATCACCACTCACCACATTTTCAACATATTTTGACCAGAATATTTGTTACTTACGAATCACCAAACTCACAGCAACATCAGACGCTGATAATGTCTTTTAAGTGTTATTTCCATCACTTTTCTGTTTTCACTAGGCGAGCTGTTAGGCTTATATTACTAGACTATTACTATTGATTACGTGTAGCCAGCTCCTCAACATTGAATTTCGAAGTTCGTAAAATTCAATGATGAAGTAAACGTTGGACAATAACAAAGCAGGGATTTGTCATAGTTTCGAAATTTTCTCGTAAATAGAAAGAGAAAAAGGAGAAAGTGCGGGCGCTGGAGGGAACAGGTTTAGAAAGGTGGTAAGAAGAGCAAGGAGGATAAGGAGCGGATTAATAATGGGGATCCAGTGGGAAAGGAGCAGGGAGCGGGAGAGAGCAAAACAAGTTGCATAAAAAGGATTGCTCTTGTTCAGATTTATCATTTTCCATCCAAGGTGATGTGAGCAGCTCTTCGAAAACTTCCTTTGGGCCCCAAGCCCATCACCGGGAATAACACGCATACATTCTTTGTCCGCTTTCCCGCCCAGCGATTTCATGCCACTATGTGTCTCGTTCGATCACGCAATCGGCACCATCCGGGCAGTTTACTCACTCAGTGCTGTGAGACTGCGATTTGGAGGAATCAGTGCTGTCCTAGGGTTCTAATTAGCGCATGGAAAATCTTTTATTTTATAAGCAAATAATTAATCATCAAAGCAAGAATTCCAGAAAGAAGCCGGCCCTAAATATTTTTAGAACCTTTTTTCAAATTGGAAGCTTAATACAAAGTATTAGGTCACCTGAAATGAGTAAGCAAACGCCGTCGTATTTATGTACGATGATTTTAGTATTTTCTGTGTGCACGACAGGAAATCAAGCATGAGTTTTCTTAATAGGGATTTCACGAGAGCTATATAGGGTAATTTGGCCAGATTGTCCTTCCAGAAAAACCCACGCATGCAGAAAATACAAACGAATCATCAGCAGAATTATCTGAATGTTTCAGGCGAACCAGGTGTATGTATTGTATTCTTCGCTGGCACCTGAATGATCGGAAGGGCAAACAAAAAGTCCACTCAACATAACTTACCTTACGCGAAACGAAACGGGCCATATGCACCGATTACGATAGCAAGGCAAATTCCAAAAAAACAAAGTTTTCGGTTTTCTTTTGGGCATTGTTGTTCAATCATGGACTTAATAGAGAGAAGGACAACAAACGCGAAAACCACCAATACCTAATTCGAAACCATTCATCTCGACAAAAAGGTAGGACACTCGATGGTATCATGTGCCCATACACCGAGGCCGCGTTTGTGATCATATCTCTTTGCCGCGGGTCGATCTGCCGGTGACGTTTGGAAAAGCTTCCAGAAAAACTTTTAATTTGACAGGAGGTTTTGAGTGACCCATGGCCTGTAGGGATTTTGGAAAGTGCCATCGTAATTCAAATTTGCATCTTTTTTGGCAGTTTGTTGAAACAATTTGTTTAGGAGGAGATTTTTTTGTCAGAAAGTACCGAAAACCCTATCAAAATCCGTCATTCCTTTTGTGGAGCTACGATCTGTAGAAAATAAGCGTGCATTTTGGGTATAATTTTGTGACCCGTTAATGTTAAATTGTGTTGAAAAATAATATGGAATTAATGTGCCGATTACTTCCGACTCTTGAGAAACTTATGAACTGGTGCCCAAGCGCGCCCAACACGTGTAAGTGTACATCGAAACCACAAAATTGTAATATTTTAATTCGGTTATGTTGTGAATTTGTGGCTGTTGATGGCGATACCTGTCGAACTGATTCCGTGTAAGTTTCATCGGAAATATGAGCTGTGAGAAGTTATACTTTATACCTAATTAAATGTATAATTATAAATGAATTAACCCTAGTCTTACGAAGGGTGGGGGGGGGTTTACCGCGCTCTTCTATCTTTCGCCCTAATAAAATATCAGTTTCCGGTGTTCAACGAGTTAATGTAATTGCCAATTGACAATTATGCTAGTTTAAGCCCCCCATAAAAAAAAAAACACTACCGGGATATAGGAAAGGTAAGGGTGATCCCAACGTGATGGACCGGGTCGTGCACAATCACCCCCCCCCCCTCGGGAGGAAATACCAAACGCCTTAGTAGACACAGGAATATCATAGACATTGGATTTTAGTTGCAATAGATAGCAGGTCCTCCTCTTCCTTGATCACCTAAAAGAGTACAAAATACGAACATTTATGCATAATGACGTAATAATGTCTTACATGGAGGCAAAGTTTAAGTGTTACAATATTATTTTTGAGCAAGTAAATGTGCAAACATATCATGTTTCTTTCCTATAGCAGTAGTTCATACTTTCCTTATTACATCATAGTGACATCATGATTGGTTTCTACATATTTTGATTACCAATCGGAAAAAATAAAAACTCAAAAGGGGGGGGGGGTGGTACCCCCTTTCGGGGTTTGGTGTGGTTACAAAAATTGATCGGTAGAAAGGGTTAATTAAAAGCAATTAGTTTAAATGATTGAAATGGCCTGCCATTTGGGAGGGTTTCCATAAATTTCAGACAACAAAAAGTTTCCTTGACCCTTTCAAATTTCAACTTTCCAAGTATTGCAATTTACATCATTCAATTTGAAGGGCTGAAATTTCCCAGCAGAGCGATGGTCAGTCATCCATCCCTCCTGCTGAGAGGGTGATTATCGCATTTTCTTAAGCCGGTAAATGGGATAATATTGGGATTATTAAAACAAAAGGCGGGTTTTTGTGGAAGGTGGAACGTGATAGGGTCGTTAAAGGTAGTGTGTTGTGGGTCCTCCTCTCTTATTGTCCCATGGTTCAATCATAAACCTTCAAAACGTTCTATGTAGTAAGGTTATAAATCAGAATCCCATTCTAGAGTTGGGAAGAGGAAGAAGGTTTTTGAAGACTGTTTTTCTTATAGTTTGAAGGGTGATGAATCAGAATTTTTGGGTCCAACCTCGGGAAATGTGGGGAACTTGGTAAAAATAAGGGGTAATTTAGTACAGGGGTAATTTGAACTCAAGTCACATTGTGTTTTAATGTACACCAATGTTTGTCTCATTATACGGATTAAAAAGTATAGGTTTTATAGTTCCGACTTTAGTTACATGGCTGCCATCCCTGTAAGGTAGGTCTTATGGGGGCAACAAAATCCAAGCTCAGATTTTGTTGAAACCGGTGTAAATTATTGCTCTGGCCATACTGAAGCAGAAGAAAATAATTTCAATTCTTTGGGTGAAGCTCTGTGTACAATTTGAGGTCAGTTTTGGTGCCCCCATAGACCATGCAGCCCTTGTTACATTTTGCACACTAATTACAAAACCAAATGCCAAACAGGTAAAATAAGGCACCAGACGAGCAATTTACACCAGTTTCAACAAAATCGGTGCACTGGGTAACGTTTACCAACCAGGTGACTGTGACCCTTTAATAGGCTGTACCTGCTTAATAGAGGTAGGAACCTGATAAACCTATACTTTTTTTAATCCTTTATAATGCGGACAATAACATGGTGTACATTAAAACACAATTTGACTTGAGTTCAAATTTACCCATGTACTAAATTTACCCCCTTATGTTACAAAGTTCCCCAAATTTCCCAGAGGTGGACCCAAAATTCTTATTCGCACCCTTCAAACTTAGACAAAACATCTTCAACCGTTTCCCCAAACGTCTAGAATTGGGATCTCTGATTATAACCTACTACTGTAGGTGTTCTTCTACAACCGTCAGTGGAATTTGAGAGAAATTCGTACCCTACAAAATCTCCCCCGGTCACTTTGAAAGAAAAAAAACACCCTGCGGCAAAGGTATAGTTTCCAATCTCATACAAATTTCAGGTAAGGCTGACCGCAATGGCGTTAAACTAAGCGTGTGTTTTACGTCCTATAAATGTATACTGAGATGAAAAGATCGAATACAAAAGAGATCTGCCGCTGGTTAGTATAAAACAAATGGCTTGAGATCATTTTACTTGACGTTAGCGATGTCGAAAACTAACAAGCTGTAGTGGGAATGTTAATAGTGCGATTATTTGAAATTCGAGTAGGTAACATTATATAGCATCAAAGGATTGGAATTATTTTGGGGCCATAAAAATAAAAATTTTAAACGTACTGATTTGATCGTCTCGCATTAAATAATATCATGAAAACTCAAATCTTAAAACTATTTCCGAGAAAGAAGCATCCGTATTTTTAAGGCACTTTTTGGAAAAGTATTATAAACGCTGTAGATAAAAATGCATTTTTATTTGAAATGATCTATAAAACATGATTATCTGTTGGTTTTATATCTGCTGGCAAAAACGGTTAATCAAAGATGGAGTTAATTCAGTGTTAGGGAGCAAATGAGCTCAAATTAAAATCTTAAATGGAAGGGAAATTAATCGAGAGGAGACACTGTGGATCACTAAATGTCTTTTTTTTAATGCTATAGGTACTACTGGTGCGATTTAAGGTGGAGTTTTAATGTCAAAGGGATTGACTGAAAAATGATTTAACTGTTTCAAAACAGCTGCAAGTGAGCGTGGAGTATAAATAGTATAAATAGCCAAAGCGCATGGCAGGTGTGTTTTATTTTATCTTAAATTGAAATGAAAAAAGAGATTGGGATAAGTGACCGCAATTCTGTAATGCTTATAATTACGTAATTCATAAAGTTCCTTTAAAAATTGAAAGATGAAAATCCATCTATATAAATCATAATAAGTAATGTCCAATTGACGCCAAACATCAAAATGCCATTGTTTATGATTTATATTCTAACGTCCCTTAACTGCATTTATTTGCACTTTTCAAAATCACGGAGCGGGACTCCCTGCTGTTTTAAGGGCGGAAATTGCACTTAGAACGCAGAGAAGAATAACGCTACCTCCCTATACATACGAGTACACACACACAACACACACACACCATACACAAACAAAACACACGCCCACACACACACACACACACACCACCACACATATAACTAATATATATATATATATATATATATGTGTGTGTGGGTGTGGGGTGTGTGTGTTGTGTGTGTGTGTATAAACAATTAGCGACTCAATTTTAAAACTAATCTTGGTGACAGCACACAACAGAGTTATGTTAACCCATAACTGAATGACCGAAGGAATATATTGATATTTTTCACCTGAAGAGCCGAAAGGCGAAACTATAGTCGTGAAGGGAATTAATTACGTTTGGAGAAAGAAAAGAAATCTTCCATCAGACTCATTGTATTTCTCACTATTACTACAGACCGTGTGTGTCTTACAACTAAAATTAAGTTTTGAACAAAAGCACGTGTGTACTTATTCTTTGTTGATTAGTAAGATAGAACTGTTAGCTAATGTCCATGAAAAGTTCATAAGGAAGGAGAATTAATTATTTTTTAGTAACCTGCAGCATCCAATTTTACACAAATTGAGGCGCTTAGATAATACAATGCGGCACTGTATTTTAGCGGGCAGAACCCTAATACGATCTGTAAGTTAAACCACCATTTTTTTTATTTGTTTAAAGACATGTGCTGCAACAAATATTAAAATATGAAGGTTTTCAAATGGTCAAATAAACAGCTAATAAACATGCATTTTAACACACTAAATAAAAGATGGAATTAGGCGTGTATGATCAACAAACCGTTTATCCAAATTAGACAGCATTAGGTTAGAGCTAATCACTCATCATCGTTTGTGACAGCACCACAAAGAGTTATGTAACCCATAACGGAATGACCGAATGAATATATTGATATTGTTATTGAGTTTTGTGTTCAAAAATGTTTTACTTTCATAAAGTTCAGAATGTTAAGAAGACGTTGCAGCCCAAGCATTTCCTTTTATGTATTGTGGAGTTTTTCTATGACCTAGTCATAGTTTTATCTTATATAGTCTTGAAATGTAATTTATCATCAATAGATTAAGCTCTATAAGTACAGTTTAAGTTTTTAATATAATTATGTTAAGCAGACATTTTATCAAGTAGAAGTTGAAGAGTGTTCTGGCAAGAAATTGGACATTAAATATGATTGCAATCAACTTGTATTTTGCCTTCTGTCTTTAGTGCCATATTGTAGTTACAGATCTCATTTTTGTAACATCGGTCCTGCGGGGTTACTGGATTTTGGGGGGGAATCTTACAAACTATTTACTCTATCTATTATGATTTTTTTTCTGGACATTAGGAAAACAGTCAATGTCACCTTGACAACAATTACAAGTAGTCATGTGCTTTTATTAAAATTTAGCGGAAGGCAACAAGTGTTGCGGTTTTTTGGACCACCGGTATATCAAAACAAACTCATCTAGAGTTATGCCTTTAAATTTAAATTACATAAAAGGAAATTAAATTTACCTCTCTATGCCAGTATTATATCTAAGCAAACTCAGGCTGGCCTCTTTGTATAATAATATTAATAATAAAGTCGCCAAATAACTAAAATTTTCAAAATATTATTACCCAGACAATATTGTACTTACGAATCACCAATCAGGACGCCCAGCCACAAGCTGCCTCTATGTCGCTACGGCTAGTAGTGGGCATAATCGATGTGAAATTGATGAGCGCGGAGTTACTTTTTAAACTGTGGGAATTGGCGAGAAAGAAAGAAAACGAATCCATTCAATTATGAGTTTAGAAAGTGTCCGTACGGACAAGCAATGACTAAAATAACGATTTTGTCTTTATTGAGTTTGTACCTGTTACAGGACATTGCAATCTGAATTATTTATGATTTTTTTTAAAATTTTCTGAAATTTGCCAATCACTGATAGTGTCTTAAGTGTTACTTTACTCCACTTTTCTGTTTCAACTTAGGCTATCTGTTACGCTTACTATTACTAATACAATTGATTACGTGTAGCCAGCTCCATGAACCAAAGGTGATGTGAGCATGCTTTCGAAAACTCCTTTGGGCCCCAAGCCCATTCCACGGGAATACACCGCTAATCGTTGTCGCTTCCGGCAGCGATTTCATGCCACTATGCTATGTGTCTCGTTCGATCACGCAATATGCTATCGCTACAATCCGGGACGTTTTTCTCACTCAGTGCTGTGAGATTTTGGGGGAAGATTCAGTTGTCCTAGGGTTCTAATTAGTGCATGGAAAAATGTTATTAAGCAAATATTAAGTAAGTAAATAAATATTTACAGAAAGAAGGGCACTCAATTTTTTTTCGACCATTTTATTTTCATATTTGGAGATGCTTAATACAAATGTATTAGGTCACACCTGAAATTGAGTAAGCCGAATACGCCGTATTAAGTAATGATGATTTTAGTATTTTATGTTATGCAAAACAGGAAATCAAAGAAATGGTTTTATATAAGGCGCTTTCACGAGAGGTCAATAGATTAATTTTGGGAAGATTTGTCCTCCAGAACAACACCAACGCATGCAAAAAATACAAACGAACACCTGCAGAATTATCTGAACTGTTCAGGTGAACCAGGTGTAGTATTGTATTCTTCGCATGCCTGAATGATCTGAAAATGGCAAACAAAAGTCCACTCAATATAACTACCTTGCGATTCAAGTGGAATTGAGAGAAATTGTATCCTCCAAAATCTCCCCCTGTCACTTTGATGAAGGCAAAAACAACCTGAGCCAATGTGTAGTTCAATCTCATACAATTTCAGGTGCAGGGCGACTGCAAATTGTGTTTAACAAGCTTGTTTACGTATTATATACTGAGTGAAAAGATCGAATACAACTTAGATCTTGACTCTGAGCGTGGTATGTATAAACAGATGGCTTGAGATCCATTACCTGATGTTATCTATGTCGAAAAATAATACAGCGTATGTGGGACGGTTAAAGTGCCGATTAGTTGAAATAGAGTAACATTAAATTAGCATAAAAAATTTGCCCCCTTAAAAATCCTATCATGAAACTCAAATCTTAAACATATTTCCGAGAAGGAAAGAAAGCATTCGTATTTTTAATGGCAACTTTTTTGTGAAAGATAAATAAACGCTGTTGCTAGATAAAAAACTGCATTTTTTTATTGAAATGATCTATTAACATGAATTAACCTGTTTCGTTTTATCTCTGTTGCAAAAACGCTTACCTTACGTGAACGGGCCCTATGGGCAATGATTACGATAGCAGGAAAATTCAAAACAAAGTTTCGGTTTCTTTTTTGCATTGTTGTTCAATAACCTTCAAAATTCTTTGTAGGTGTTCTACACCGATCAAGTGGAATTTGAGAGAAATAGTATCCCACAAAAAATCTCCTCCCGTCAATTTAAAGGCAAAAAACACCGACCCCTGAGCATGGGTAGTTCCAATCTATACACATATTTCAGGTCAGGCGACTGCAAAGTGTTAACAAGCTTTGTTTTACTATATAGTAACTGAGTTGTGAAAAGATTCGGAAAATTACCCAAATAGATCTGGACGCGAGGGTAGTTAACACAGATGGCTTGAGATCCCTTGACTTGATGTTATCTTTGAAAAAAGTACAAGCTGTATGTGGGAAGGTTAATAGTGCCGATTATTTGAAATCGAGTAGTAAAGTAACATTTAATTTAGCATATAAAAAGTTCTGCCCTTAAAATCTATCATGAAACTCAAATCTTAAACATATTTCCGAGAAAGAAGCATGCGATTTTTAAGGCACTTTTTGAAAGTTAAATATAATTATATAAACCAAATATAAAAAATTAAACATTTTTATTTGAAATGATCTATTAAACATGATTA